>MCJB01018949.1:87799-169449 GCA_002018475.1 Nicotiana obtusifolia | reverse complement strand
CAAATTATCCACTCCCCACATGTCATTAAAGATCTATTATCAGTTCGTAAATTTACAATTGATAATCAAGTTTCCATTGAATTTGACCCTTTTGGATTTTCTTTTAAGGACCTCAAGAATGGACACCTCCTTTCCCGACACAATAGCAATGGGGATCTTTATCCACTCACTCCGCCCGCTTTCTCTCTCATGTCATCAACATCCACACCATGGCACGATCGTCTTGGACATCCCGGAGCGAATGTGCTAAATTACCTTAGTCGTTATTTTATTCATAAATGTAAGGTTGAACATCTAGCTTGTCACTCCTATCAAGTTTCCAACATTAAACGGTTACCTTTTATTGATTCTGTTTCTAGTACAATTAAACCGTTTGATATTATTCATTGTGATCTGTGGACATCACCAGTTTTGAGTAATTCAGGATATAAATATTATATGGTTCTTCTTGACAATTTCACACATTATGTTTGGGTGTATCCACTAAAATATAAATCTGAAACCTTTTCCACTTTCTCAAACTTTCATAAACTAATCCAAACCCAATTCAACTCGATCATTACAACTTTTCAATGTGACCTCGGGGGGGAATTCGATAACAATGAATTCAAAAAATTTGCTGCTCTTAATGGTCTCGTGTTTTGTTTTTCATGCCCCAAACATCCCAACAAAACGGTAGATCCGAAAGAATGATCCGCCGTTTAAATGACATTATCCGGGCACTCCTTGTTCATGCTTGTATTCCATCCACCTTTTGGGTAGAAGCACTTCACACAGCCGCCTATCTTCACAATATCCTTCCTACGAAGAGACTACACTTCCAAACACCTGCATTTGCCCTCTACCTTCGCCATCCAACATATGATCACCTTCGTGTATTCGGCTGTGCGTGCTATCCTAACATGTCGGCTACCCAAACCAACAAACTCTCCCCTCGATCAACCCGTTGCCTCTTCTTAGGATACCCGCCAGATTTTCGTGGCTACCGTTGCTATGACCCTATCTCCGGGCGGGTTCATCTCTCACGTCATGTCGTCTTTGATGAACATACGTTCCCATTCAACGAACCTTTATCACCCACAACTTATACATTCTTAGATGAACCTCTTCCACATCTTTCACCATTCTTCCAACCTACATTCACACCCACTCCATCAACCGGCCCAACCGCCACACCCACACCTCCACCCAACAATCCTTCATCCATACCATCAACCGACACCACCCAATCCCTCCCACAAACTGCATCCACTGACCCATCCCCATCCACAACCACTACACCCACCAATAATTATCAAATGCAAACCCGTGCCAAAGCCGGGGTTGTCAAACCCAACCCTCGCTACAACCTAGCCGCAACCTCCACCATTTCACCGGTCCCCACAACCTATGTTAAAGCCCTGTCAGACCCTAACTGGCTACGTGGCATGAACGATGAATTTAGTGCCTTGCAGGTCAATAATACATGGGAATTAGTTCCAAGACCAATGGATAGACCGGTTATCCGCTCAATGTGGTTGTTCCGTCATAAGTTTAAATCTGATGGCACCTTGGATCGGTATAAGGCACGTCTTGTATACAATGGCAAATCTTAGACTACTGGAATTGATTGCACGGAAACTTTTAGTCCTATGGTGAAGCCAGCAACCATTCGTACTGTTTTATCATTGGCGGTATCGAGGTCCTGGCCTATTCACCAACTTGATGTGAAAAATGCTTTCCTAAATGGCGACTTACAGGAAACGGTCTTCATGAATCAACCTCCAGGTTTTGTTCACCCTCAGTTCTCCAATCATGTTTGCCGTCTCCGGAAATCCCTATATGGTTTAAAACAGGCACCAAGAGCCTGGTACTCACAGTTTTCTTCATTCATCACATCTCTGGGATTTCGAAGCGGCACGTGTGATACATCTCTATTCATTTATAAGAATGGGGAACAGCTCGCCTATCTGCTACTATATGTCGATGATATTGTCCTCACGGCTAACCAACCAGCTCTTCTCCACAGTCTTATCTCCCAGCTTTCTAATGAATTCGCCATGACTGATCTAGGGCAGCTCCCTCATTTCCTTGGCCTCACAGTTACCCGAGATAATCAGTCTCTGTTTCTCGGTCAGTCACAGTATGCCCGGGATATTCTACATCGGGCAAGTATGACAGCTTGTAAGCCCTGCCTCACTCCTGTTGATACCAACTCCAAGCTTAGTGCTACTGAAGGGGAATTATTATCAGATGGGTCTCTATACCGCAGCATAGCCAGGGCATTACAGTATCTTACAATTACTAGACCAGACATCTCTTACGCGGTTCAACAGATTTGCCTTTTCATGCATGCACCAAGAGAGCCACACCTTGGTTTCATGAAACGGGTCTTGAGATACATTCATGGCACTATAGATCTCGGTCTTCGGATTTCAGCATCTCCTGATCATGCTCTGGTCGCCTACTCTGACGCCGACTGGGGGGGATGCCCGGATACTAGACGTTCTACATCTGGCTATTGCATATTTCTGGGAAACAATCTCATCTCTTGGTCGTCAAAACGACAACCAACCATATCCCGGTCCAGTGCTAAAGCCGAATATAGGGGGTAGCAAATGCCGTAGCTAAAGCTACATGGATCCGTAATTTGCTTCTTGAGCTTCATGTTCCGGTCCTCAAAGCTACGGTAGTTTATTGTGACAATGTCTCAGCAGTTTATTTGTCAGGCAACCCCGTGCAGCACCAGCGTACCAAACACGTAGAGATGGATATTCACTTTGTTCGCGAGAAAGTTCAGATCGGTCACATTCGAGTTCTTCATGTGCCATCTTCATCACAGTATGCAGACATCTTTACTAAAGGACTCCCGAGATACTTATTTGACTCGTTTCGATCCAGCTTAAACGTTTCAGCCTACCCACGTTCAAGCTGAGGGGGACTATTAGGAGAATATCTTTTATATTACAAGAGTATCTTTTACATTAGGAGAATATCTTTTGTTATTCCATATCTTCTATTGATTTGATTTAGTCCCTATAATTGTGCCTAAATTAGTGGTCTTTGATTTGTATTCTAGCAATATAAATAGGGATCATGTAAACCATTGAGGATCAATAAAAGAAGATCATATTCCTTCAGTTATGACTCGATTGGAAATGGGCATTTGTGTGCTTTTCTGGTTGTTTGTGGGTTTGATTCGCATTTTTTGATGGTGGGAAAGTATTTTTGTGATTATTTGGTTGTCTAGGAACTTGGTTTGTCTTATGGTTAGAGGATGAGCTGGTTTGGATTTGGTCACATTCAACAGTCTATGCAACCTGCGTAGATTCAACAGATTCCTCTTTAGCTGCAATGTGATCCTCCCACCAGACTGTTTTCTTTACTTTCTTGTTCCTTCTTCTTTTCTTCTTGGTTTCATTTGGTGCCTTCACCATGCCAAATGTATTCCCAATGATTGTTGCCTTGTTATTAGTGTCTTGTTGAATTCTCTGATTTGAGGAAAAAATTATATTTGTTCTTCCCTGTCTACTATCATGTTCTCCATTTCAATTTGGTCTTTCTGTTCCACTCCTTTACCTTTCCCAGGCACATTTAGTTCCCTTTATTCACTTGAGCTGAAGGATCAGGTTCTTTGATGAGAATACTTGCTCCTCTCCCTCTGTTTTGCTTATCTTTCTTCCTGCTCACCTTTTGAAAACCATCATCACTGACCTGATCTTTTGCATTATCCATATTTTTGGCCAATTGATCTTCTTTAGTGTTCCTAGCCTTTTGATCGGCGATCTTGTTCCTGCATCGACTCTCTTCATACCCTTGCTTTTGCATTATCGACAGTAAAATGGAGCTCCTTCATATTCCACCTTCAACCATTTCCCATCATCGGTACCCTCTGGTCTTTTAAATCCTAACCATATTTCATCCTGCTTGGGCTTTAACAAATCTATCTCCATCTTTAGTTTAACCACATTCCCTCTAGACTTAAAGAATGTAGCCTGATCAGGAGCTACAACAATTCAAATAGATTGTACCAATCTGGACACAATGTCCCATCTGAAAAGGTGCCAAGGCAACTTATGAACTAAAATCCATACCGGAACAGTAGAAGATTCCTGCCCCAGTTTGAAATCGGATGTCCATTTCAATATCTTCATAGTATAAGATCTAATGTTGACAAAAGGTTTAAAATATATGCGTTTGTAGGCTAGTTGATTTGTGAAATCAATATAAACTGTCCTGTATTCATAATAGGCAATTTTGATAGTTCTTTTCAAATGAAATCGACTTATGAACAATTGTTAGCTCCTCCATCTCTGGCTTACTCCTAAAGAATCTCCTTTACAATTATCCGTTTGCACTCCTGGTCTAAGGTACCAAAATAATCTTCTGCAGAGAAATAAATCGCTGACTTACCAAGGTGATTTCCATGCTTAATCTCTACTTGTGAATTAGCTGGTGATTGGATGTTAAGTCAGATTGGAGAGCAGCTCCAAATGACGGTTTTGAGGGACCTGCGGGTTTGAACTTGCCCTCCGTTGGTGGTAAAGATTTGGCATTTAGGTTGATTTGTTCTATTTAAGTTGTGGAATTAGAAGTACCGGGTATACAAGAGATATTTGGTGTGATTTGTGGTTGTTTTGTGGACTGGTCTAATTCACTGGCTAGATTTTGATTTTTGTTGAGCTGCCGATGCCTCTTTACTTCCGGCAACCTTGTCCCCGCCATTAGATCTTTGCTCCTCCTGAATAACTAGCGTTTGGAGAAGTGTTGCTTCCTGACTTTGAGCATTAAAATTCCCCAACTGATCCGACAATGTAGATTTAATAGCATTCAAGAACATAGGATTGTTCAAAACCATCGTAATCACTTTGTCTTGGTTAGAATCAGTGGGTAATTTTGGAGTTTGGCTATCGTCCCTTGCAGCTGGTTGTAGTATTGGTGAGTTTATGGTATTGGATGGTGAGTCATGTTCGATCCCTAATTTTTGGTCAGAAATGTTTGGTATCGCGGTGGATAGCTAGTGGTGTTGATGGTTGGTGGTTGTTTGTTGGTGGGTGTTGCTCGCTGAAGCACACGCAACTATACATTGCCCACAAGCAATATAGAATTTTGAGTAGCCACATGGACTTATATCAACTACTCACTAACACACCAATATCGTTATTACGTCAAGTAAAATTCAAGTTCAAGAGTTCAATTAGGCTAAACTATAATTCTAAGTAATAACTAAATTATTAAGCAACTAGTTAATTGTTGTTTATTCAATAGAGACAAGTATTGCAGAGTTGTGATCGATTTACCAATATAATTGTGTTCGAATTAACTCTCCCTTTCATATAATTTACTCATGGTTACTAATTAATCGATAAATACTCTCATAGTCTTCTCACGAAGTACTACTCACTTATCCTCAATAGATTAACGTCTATATTCCTATGAAATCAATCTATTTAGAACATAATAAGATCACGATATTTAATTAAGCTCGATAATTAGGTATATTCCTATCATAACTACAAATTCGCCCCCTTTAAGGATTAAAATCATGCTCTCTTCAACTCTTCTCTAATCTAAACACGGCTTTCCCAAGCATAGCATAGATAGTAAATAGAACCTAACTGCTGGTCAGACAATTAAGTAATTAAACACAGAATTGAAGAAACAAACATATGTTGGTGAATTATAATCAAGGTAAAGTTAATGTTAAAATAATATTCATGGCTAGTCACAACCCCAGAACAATGGGTGTTTAGCCACTTATAATCTAATTACACAATAACATAAATATTGAATCAATTGAAAAATACTAGAAAAGATTGAAGAAAACTGAGAATTCTTCTTCCTCACGATCCCTTGTGTGTTTATACTCCAAAGTGGCTTCTCCCCCTTCTCAATTAGGTTTAGTCTTGCTTTTATATGTGTTGGGTAGGTTTAGGGCCAAAAATAACCTTGTCCCGGGTGAAATTGGAGAAAATCTCATCATCAGCGCCCACCAGGGTGCTGCCTCAAGTGAACTCTCTGTCTCCAGTGCCACAGGCATGCACGAAGTTCGATTTTGTTCGTTTTTGGCTCAAATCTTGTGCGTTTCGCCCTTAATTGCTCCCGACTCATACCTACACATAAAAATACTTCAAATTAATATGAATCGTAGCAGTTAACATCCCACTTTCACGAAACAAGAGTCAAATATGAAGTGATATACATAGAAATATATATACTTTACGCTAAACATCAGTGGGTGAGATATCTGTTGTCGATTTTTGATTGGGAGGGTCAGGAGGGGATGGTGGTGCGTTGTTGGGCATCCGCCGAAATAGATTGGTACTCAAAATTAAGAGAGTATAAATCTAGAGAGAGGTGAGAGAGAATAATTCTAGAGAGAGATTATCGAAATTAAAATTAGCCTTTTGGGAATGAAACACTTATTAAATGCATCAGTATCATGAGACATATTCAATACCATAGCAAGAGTATTGTATATGAAAAGGGATGTGTTCTTCACTTCTATTAAATGCATAAGTATCATGAGACGTATCTATACTTTTGTTTCTAACATATACAGGAAAGAACAAAACAAAAAGTATTTTGTCTATGCTCCATTAGAAAATGCTCCAATGCATCTCAGTTATATGATGGATGAAGGTCACTTGATTGTTTATTATTTGGATGTATTAAATTTTTTATTTGTGCTCTCTTACAAATAAGCAACGTATATATATATATTACCAATTATTTCACAAAAATAGTTGTTAGTAAATAAGGAACTTAATATTGAAGGTTTTATTTGATTATATTTATGGTGGTTATTAGATTTTTTCTGAGTAATTTGGTGATTTAAAATTCACGTTTGTGTTTTTTGATGTGCAGGCAAGTCCTAAGTGTAGAAGTGAGAAGAAAAGGATAAAAATGTCCAATAATATACAAAATATAGCAAATGAGAGTTTTTGATAATTGAATACGGTATTTCAGAAGTCAAATAGTGACAAGGAAAGAAGATTTAAGCAATACATAATAGGATATAGAGGTTGAAGCTAATGTTTCTCCCTAGAAACACATGATCTCACTTGAATACAGGATACCTCTCAATCAACAAAATTTTTTATCATTCTTCTTGTGGATAAATGTAGATCTTTGAGTCTAATTTCCAAAAGTTTCAACGACTTGTCATTTCGACTCTCCTACACAAAGTTATGATATTTTTATTTGACACTATTATAGATGCGCACCCACATGCACGCTCAAGCTTCTAGGTGTGCGGCACCACACATTCACCTGCGAAAAACTTAATACATACCTATTTTGTAATTTTTAGAAATTCACCTTGACCTATAAAAAGCCTAAGTTCATCCCAAATTAGGTATCTTGAATTTCGGAGCAACTTTTGGAGAGAAGAAGGCAAGAGAACAATAGAGACTTTGAATACTTCATCTGAATCATTCAATACAAAAGTTTGTTTGAATTCATGGGTTGTAATATCTTCTTGTTCTCTTAATACTCTTGTGATGAATAATTTCTCCACTATAAAGTAGTCCTTCTTAAGGTTATTGATAGATATTGTGATTTGATTATTATTTGAGAGTTTGATTACTGTTAGTTGCTTGAATTTATTGAACGAGTTTCTAATTGAATTGCAAAGTTATTAATTTTACTATAATCGGAAGAGAAGTGTTGCTGTAATTCTCATTGTGTTATCTTGTTTGGGTTGATTTCACGACTCTCGTAGATAATCGAACGAGCTTGTAAAGTTATCAATTAACACAACTTAGAGGAATAGTTGAGAGATGTTCTTTGTAAGATCATTCATTCAACATAATCTTGCATATGTTCACAGCATATATCATTAGGTTGTTTAGAGAACTCTAATTCATTCGAAAGAAGAATTTAACTTCTGAAGATAGCTTAATTATCTGTTAAAAACGAAGTTAATAGAACTTAAGTTTGAGCTTAGCACAGAGTTATATCCCGGAAAATAGGTGAGCACTTATCTTATCAAAGGCCTTATTTCTCTCGTTGATATTCTATTGTTGGTACTTAAAAACCCAATTTTCAATAATCGTTCATAATTGATAATCTTAGTTTTTTACTCTTCGTTCGTTGATAATTCAAAATCAAAGGTTTATTCTCCTAAATAGTGTTAAGCTCAAGATTTAATTGAATATTATTTAAATCAATCCCTGTGAAAACGATTTAATAACTATACTATCTTTGACTAGCAACCCTAAGTTTTATATATCAGTTTTGCGCTAATCAAATTTTCGTTGCCGGGAATTGGTAATCAATAGTGTTCAAAATAAATTTTGATGCTAATTCTTGATTTTTTTTCTTTTTATTTTTTTATTAGGTAACATTTATTCAAGATTTATTTTAGTACTTGACAAGTGCCAAGGAGAAATCTTGAAGAATTATTCCTCATATTGGACTCTAAATGTTGTGAAGATGGAACACAACCAGCTCAAGAAAATGGTTGCAGAGTTAGCAACTCAACACTATTATAAGTCTGCTATTTATTTTAGATGTAGTGAAAATCATCTATGGGTTGACTGTCAAGCAGGTAAGTATTCCTCCTATCGTTCATCTTTTGAAAAGTCTCAATCCGTTTCTAGTCTGTACGTATATGATGTTTCATATGAGCATAATTTTAACTTTGCGTGGGATGAATGCCCTTATTATGGCTGGAACAAAAGCGAAGTGAGACAAGCATTTCAATATTAGAATGGTAGTTTAGAAGAGCTTGTGTATAAGTTCATGAATAGCGTTGACGAAAAATTTATACAAACTCAAGACAGATTTATACATGATGATGAAGTCATTAAGAACCTAACAAAGTAGGTGAGTCGAATAGTAAGTATATTTTAGAAAACTCAATGCATTTTGATAGTGAATATATGGAGGAGATACCATGTGAGAATGAGCCTACCTAAGAGGATGAGCATTTACAAAGAGAACTTTTCACTCTGCAAGAGGACTATGATTCAATTAAAATGATTGAAAATAAAGTTTTGGTTGAGTGTGAAGAAATTAAAAAAGAGTTCAAACCTTCATCTACCTTTCCACATTTACAGACTTTAGTAGGAGCGAATGAGAAACAAATGATCTTTGACATACGACGAGAATATTCACATAACTTTTCTTCTTTATTTTCTTATTCTAATCTTGACCATTTGAATTTTATTTTTGGGAATTTACAGGAATATGCAGGGTTTGATCCTATGAAGAAATACAGGAATAAGTTGAGGATTATCTTGAATGAACAATTCACCGCTCAAAATGCGGCCAAGCAAGAAAGAAAAGAACATGTCTTACAGATATCCTCAAATGAATTTGGATTAATGAGATCTATAAAGAGTTCCAAGGAGCAAAAATGAGGAATGAATTTAGAACAAGGGGTTGAGTTCATAAGTTATAAAAAAAGGAAAAATTCAACGAAGTGTCCTTACCTCTTGCTTTATACTTGTATATAATGGGAACATGCCACAATTTCAAGTGTTGGGGGTGGGAGCTGTAAATAACTATCTAAAAAAACTAAAAATATTTTATTTCTATCTTTTTAGGATAACTTCTTGTCTTGTACTTTCATATGTTTCTTGTTTGGTTCTTTACCATGGTCGTAATATTTTGAACTAAATACTTTCAAGAGTAGATTTTGTTGTTTCTTTATTTTTTAGATAAGTTTTTAAAAGTTTCTTGTGTTGGCAAAATTGACTATGCCTGACCTTTGGGATGCATGATCATGTCCTTGTAACTCAGAGATACCATCGGTGATTGCGGTCCATATTGAGTACCTATCCAAAATACTCTATATGGTGAGATGAATTCTTGCTTAGTAGTCATGCCCTACAAAGTCTATAACTTGGCTTAGTTGTCACTCAAGGAAAAATCATAGTTAATAGTTGAGTTTGGAGATGATTGTAGGCCCTGTTTGTTAGCCATTCTCTGCTACTTTGACCCCTCCAAAGAATTGAAGAATTATCCCTAGTTAGCCCAGTTGAACCTAAATCCCTCTTCTCTTGGCAACTGCATTACGACCTAGACTCTCAGCCGTCCCTAAGCACTTGAATGCCTCGTGCGTGATTCTAAAAGATGAAGAGAACCAAGTGTGAGGGTTGGGCTTGATTTTGAGTGAAACTAAAAAGAAGTGGAAAAAAGGTGCACCATCTTGAATGTATGTGAGGTACATGAGTAGGGGATTGTGAAAGTAATTAAAAAAGAAAAGGAAAAAAGAAAAAAGAGAGAAGTAATACTCTCATGCTGTGCAGAGTGAACACAAGGAAACATTCCTCTACTGATGTTAAGTCCCTGTTATGATGTGCTTAAAGACATGGAAATTGGGTGATCTTCTGAGTTAGGAGTTTGGGGCAATAGTCACTGTAAAAGGCATAGGTCACGTATGAAGTTTGTAAGTTTAAAGTGCTTAGAGAGGTGTAAATACTCTTACCTAGATTATATCTGACCTGTCTCATAGTCTAGGTTACAACCAAATGCAAAGCCCTACGTGATCTAGATGAAACTGTTCCTACATTAGTGAAGAGTCACGCAATGGCCAAGCTTATGGTACTTTTAAAGGCATGATTCACTTCTTTTGTGAGGGTAACCGATTTTTGCTTTATTGCCCGATACTTTTCTCATAATTAGTGTGTGAATGGGCATGTTCCTTTCTTGTGAGGTGTATCGAGGATTTGGCGCCGATTTGACCAGGACACTAGTGGGATGTCGTGAACGGGGTTAAGGTTGAATGTGATTATAGGATGGTGTCTAGTTGATTCTGGCAGCCGCCTATCTAAGGAGGTTATAATGTTAGGAGCAATTTAATTCTACATTTGCTCGGGATGAGCAAAAGTTAAGTGTTGTGGTGTTTGAAAGCTTAACATTGAGGGTTTTATTTGGTTATATTTCGGGTGGTTATTAGATTTGTAATTTGGTAATAATTTTATTAGAAAACTCACATTTGTATTTTGTTGATATGCATGCAAGTTCTAAGTGTAGATGTGAGAAGAATGAGGTAAAAAGATCCAAGAATATACAAAAGATAGCAAATGAGAGTTTTTAATGATTGAATACGATATTTCAGAAGTTAAATGGTGACAAGGAAAGAAGATTCAAGCAATAAATAGTAGGATTTAGAGGTTGGAGCTACAGTTTCTCCCTAGAAACACATGATCTCATTTCAAACAATGATATCTCCCTATCTAAAAGAATTTTTATTATTATTCTTGTGAAGAAATGTAGATCTTTTAGTCTAGTTTTCAGAAGTTCAAACGTCTCGTCGTTTTGACTCTCCTACATAAAGTTATGGTATTTTTACTGGACACTGCCATAGATGCATGCTCACTTCGCGCCCAAGCTTCCAGGTGCGCGGCAGAGCACATTCGCCTGTGAAAAACTTAATAAAGACCTATTTTTGTAATTTTAAGACACTCTCCTTGACCTATATAAAGCCTAAGCTCGTCCTAAACTAGGTATCTTGGATTTTGGAAAGAAGAAGGCAAAGAAACAACAGAGACTCTGAATACTTCATCCAAATCATTCAATACAAAAGCTTGTTTGAATTCGTGGGTCATAATATTTTCTTCTTCTCTTAATACTCTTGTAATGAACAATTTCTCCACTATGGAGTAGTTCTTCTTGGGGTTATTGACAGATATTGTGACTTGATTATTATTCGAGGGTTTGATTTCTGTTAGTTGCTTGAGTTTGTTGGACGAGTATCTAATTGAATTGTAAAGTTAATTGTGATTTTATTTTAATCGACAGAGAAGTATTGCTTTAATTCTCATTGTTATCTTGTTTGGATTTATTTTACGACTCTAAAAAATAATCAAAAGAACTTGTAGAGTTATCAATTGATCCAATTTAGAAGAGTAGTCGGCAGATTACTTGACATGGCCAATTCTATCACATTTAATTGCCAGAAAGGAAATACGCAACGCAGAAATAGAAATTATAAACACCAGAAAGAGATGGACGAAAAAACAAAAAGAACATAAAAAAAAAAAAAAATTAAAAAAAAAAAAAGGAACAGAATGAGCTACTTACTATCCGGGTGGTGACCACCTGCAAAAGCAAAAGAAACAGAAGAGCTTATTATCAGGAAGAATTAAACAAAAAGGAAGAAGAGGAGGAGCAAAGAAAACAAAGGTAAAAATAATAATCGTCATCCGTAAGATTATTTATTCAAACGTATTCTTGTATATGTTCACAATACGTATCACTAGGTTGTTTAATTTTAATTTATTAAAAAAAAAAAAATTGAATTCTTAAAATAACCTAATCATCTATCTGTTGAAATCGAAAGAGTCAATAGAACTTAAGACTGAAATTAGCACAGAATTATATCCCGGGTGATAGTTGAGCACTTATCTTGTCAAACCCAGTATTTCTCTCATTGATATTCAATTATTGCTACTTAAATACTAATTTTCAATAATCATTCATAATTGATAATCTTAGTTTTTTACTCTTCGTTCATTAATAATTCAAAATCGGAGGTTTACTCTCCAAAATAGTATTAAGCTGAAGATTTATTTGAACATTATTTAAATCAATCTCTAAAGATAACTTAATTACTATATCATCTTTAACTAGCCAACATAAATTTTATACATCAATTTTACGCTCGTCCGCTACTCATAGCCGACTCAAAGAGGATGAATCCATGAAATGGCTATGGATGAAGTCGGTTTTTTTTTTTTATAATGTCTCTTCATTCTTTACAAAAAAACTCATAAAAATTATTCCAAAGTTGTCAAGAAAGAATATTTGAGATGACATCTATTGCTATAATATTGGTCTAAGTTTGCTTCATTCGGAAATGACACATTAATTAAAATATACTAAATTCATGGTTAAGCAAATACTAAGAGGAAAGAAAAGGAGGTATCTAGTATTAAGGAAAAAGAATACGAAATCAAATTTAATAACTTATTTAAATGTACATGGAGTAATTATTCAATACAAAATAAATAAACATGTCAATACAAAAGAGCCATGTATCATCCAAATATGAATCAATCCAACGTGAAAAATCACAAATATACCAAAATAATAGACACAATAAAAACCTAATAAACTAAAAACAACTACACAAATCTTGTCCGTCCATCAAAAGTACAAACTCTTCCCAACTAGACACGTGGTTCTACATCAAAGCAACAGCAATGAAAGCTCCAGCAAATGCAGCTCCACCAAAGACGGCTCTGTTACTGGAGCTAGGTGCCGGTGGGACGTCGGCGGTGGGCTGACCTGCCGGAGAAGCACCAGGTCCGGCGGGGGTTGGTGAAGGTGGTGAAACAGGGAGAGATGATGGTGAAGGTGATGGAGTGTTTGATGAAGGTGCTGGGGATGGAGTCGGTGAGGTGGTCGGAGTTGGAATCGGCGGCGACATATCCGGCGCCGGTGTCGGAGTTGGTGAAGCGGTGGGGGAGATTTTAGGTGCTGGAACAGGGGATTGAGCTATGCATGAAGTGGTGAAAAGAGCTAAAAGTAAGAAAATTTTGAAGCCTGTGGAAGAAGCCATATATGAAAGTTGGTTTTCTTGTTTTTCTGCAGAGGGAAAAAAAAAAAGGAGAACTGATTTTGTTGAATGTAGGAAAGGAGAAGAACTCGAAAATGAATGGAGAAGAAAATACTGTGGAGAGGAAATATATAGGAGGGGGAGAGAGAATATGGAGGTTGAAAATTATAACGTAGGATTTTTCAATGGAAATTTGAGTTTAATTGGTCCCTAATATAAATATCAGACATCAACTGCGCGTATTTAGGTCTTAGGATATGTATTTACGTGAAATTATGGTGCTCTCCTTAGATCATATATAATAATATTATATTTTTTAAAATTATTTAAATTTATGTGTCTGTTTTTATGTTCGGACTTCTATGATACAATAATTATTATTGTATTTCTACGAGTTAAATTAGCGATTCAAAACCTATTTTAGACGGTCTTATATTCAACTTGGATTATAGATATATATATATATATATATGTGAAAATCAGTAAAACTTCAAAGGATATAATTTTGAACTTATAATTTTAAAAGTATAGTGAGTTAAGATGAAAGATTAAAGTTAAACACGTCAAGTGTGAATTCTAAATCTACTTCTTTACGATAGTACACCCATCCTCTTGAATCGTACACCCAATCGGACGCCTTTACCGAACATTAAATAAAAAAACCAAAAAAATTATTGTAAAGCACATATGTACAAGATATGAGTATGTCTATGCGAAAATACAGATGTCCAAGATATGAGTACATGGGCGAAGTTACGTAGCTTTAAAGGTGATCATTTCCTCGAAAAATACATTGTATATATATAGATAAAATATAAGATTTTAGTAGTATATAATATATATAAAACACTTTTATTGCAAAACACCTTTTATTGCAAGTTTAAACACCCCAAACTTTTTACTCTCACCGGCCGGCTGATGAAAATAGACTGACTATCAGAGATATTCATGTTACTTCGTCTGCCCTAATTTGTACACGAATACGTGAGTTATACTGAATATTCAGCAAATTATAGACCACTTCAAGTCTTTATTTTCGAGAGGGATAATCAACTCCGTAAATATCGATCGAAACTTGAACCCTTGTATAGGTATGCAATTTCAGAAAGCACAACAACTGAAATAAATAGTCCGTATTGGTATCAGATCTATTCTCATATTTCGATCTTTCCATTTTTTTGAGCCATTTCTTGAGTAAAGTCTCCTAATTATATTTGCCAAAAATGCAGCTGTACAGGATATGAGTATGTTTGTTGGTAATGGGAATACTATTTCATGCATGAACAGCTAAAAACGAATAATAATTCGAAAGAAGGCGGTTGCGTGTGGACTCTAGTAAAATTCTACATACAATTTTTTTATGTCATTTTCATTGAAACTTAGTGAAAATGAAAGGGAGAAGCTATAGATTTGGTCATTATCATTTTTGTTTTTTCAAATGGATATAGGTATTGAATTGACCTGGTCTGTCATTTATAGCTTTGAAATATTCTCTTGCTAAGAAAGTATAGTAAGATCAAATGGATTGTTTAATAGGAATAATACATATGACCCTTGAACTTGTCTCAATACATATTTTAACTTTATAGAGTTTTATTATCCTCCTAAAATTATGACCTCTTCTCCTGTTGCAATTTATGTGATTTATTTCATATCCCAAAAGTTAAATGGAATTTTCCTTAATTGTAATTTTTTATACTTTTAAAATATTATATATATTATTAATTATGATGTATAATATTTTTTATGTAGTTTTTAAATATGTAAAAATTATTTTAGAAAAATAAATTAATGTTCTATGCTGGAATTTTGGATCAAAATTAAGAAGATTAACATTCGAGATTTGAACTGCAACACATAAGTTGGGACGGAAAATATAATTTTTATTAAGACAATAATAAGTTATATAATTATAATATGGTCGAAAAAAGAATAAACAATGAAATATGTTTTGATAACACTTTGTCTGTCCTTTTATTTTTATTCTTATATTTATATAAATATATTGTGGGTGAGAATGGGAAATGCTGAAGAGGATTACATTTTATAGCAACTTACCTTGAAGGCTTGTATACTAGAGTTATATGTAAAATTTACTTTTCGGCAGTTTTGCACCAACTGTTCAATACTAATCAAGAAATAGACTTTTAGGGGTGGTTTGGTACGAATACTAAGTAATGCAGGAATTAGTAACGTAGATATTAGTAATACAGGTATTGTCGTTCTGGGATTATTTTTTATCAAGTATTTGGTTCATTATATTAAAAATTAGCTTGTGTTTGGTTTAAAACTGTACAAAATCTTCTTTACAATTATACCCTTGAATATTCTTCTTTCTGTATATAAAGAAATTTAGGAAAAAGGTTTGAGGGGCGGTTTAGGAATTTTAGGGTCTTATTCAGGTATAGTTAATGCACGGATTAATAATCCCTTAGCTTCCTTGGTATCTAAGCCCTCCTATGAGGTATAAGTAATCCATGTATTAGGTATGCATAAATTGAATTGAGCAACCAAACATTATATTGGACGAATTAAACTTATATACATATATTATTTTACTTAATACAACCTACCGAACGACCCTTTAATTTATTTCTTTTCTTTTTTGGAATATACAGAAGTTTTAGTTTATCAAGAAATTAGCTTAGTAGTAAAGATTCAAACTTGTCACTTCTACCCAAAAAAAAAAAAAAAAATTATGAACATAAAGAGAAACTTCGTATGAAATCTGAAAGGGTCATTTCCATTATTTAAACTAAAAACTCGTGAATTGTCAACAAACAGCAAATTAGGAAAGGATAATTTGGTATATGTCAATTTCAAGGGCGAATTTTTCCAGTTGTGAATTTTGACGTACCAAAGCCAACCAAAAAAAAAAATGAAACTAAGCAGCTAGTTATTTTCTGATGTTAGGTAAAATGTCATTATCTACTTAACTGTAATTACTTGAATGCACATTGACCTAATTATCATATTATAAATTTGATTTCTCAAATTTATTGGAGTAATAGTAGTCAAATTTATATTCTCAAAACATAAATTAATTACCATTATAAGGATATTTCAGTAAAAATTAATATTTAATTAATACTTTCTTAAGAAAAATGCAAGATGCATACTAAATAAGTAAAAAAGGAATTTAAAGTGTATTTTAGCAGCCATTCCAAAATCATGTACTTCAAAATCTAGAATGCGGCTACGCGTATTACTATATCATAATTTTTATCAGCATTATTGTAATTAATGATTAATTATGTGCCAAGCATGGAACCCAAAGATGATTAAAAACATTATAAGCATATCTTCCCCTTATGATTAGCTGCATTAAACTGTATAACAATCAAATTTGTAAGTGGTTTTAAGGATACGCGGATTAATTTGATACAAAATGATAAATAAAGTCAAATTGAATAAACAAAGATAAATGAATTCAAACCACACGAGGAGGACAATTCCAGCCTTAATGAAATATTTACCCTCGATCCAGGCTTGCTATGGCTAGCACTTTTGAACAAGAAAAAGAGCTAATAACAGAGAAAATAATAATATATTGCTTTGGAATACGTGTTTTTTTCTTTTAATGAATTGAACTCTATAAAAGGTAAAAAAATCTTTTGTTTAATTGATACATCGATATGTGTCAAAATCCACGCCGTGATATCCGGCCGGTCACGGATATTATTGCCTCTTGTTGGCCGTGCATGATTATCCGGCGACGCTCTCCGAAGTCCTTCAGATTTTAGGTCGGTCTAGAATTATGACCCTGATATTATCGAGGGTATATGGTCGACCCCCGTACTTTGAGGATATTCTTGCTTCGATTCCGATCTTTCGCAATCATATCTCGAGCTTATTTTACCTTGTTGGAGGCCGGAGTGTATCATGAGCCCGATTTTTACCCGTACACAGATAGTCCCCTCGTTTCTCGGAAAGTAAGCTGATGAAAAACGACATGAGCATCCCGATTCCTTCTTCGATACACCGTGACATAAACGACAAAAACCCGAAATGTCTCGTCGGTCATATCATAATGGCATTAAATGCATGTCAGCCGCTGGTCAGCTGTCCCTGGAGGCGAAGCATCATGGCACCACTATAAATAACCTCTTTTTCGATCATTTTTTACTTTGCGTTAAACCGTCTACCTTCGTACCCTCAGAAATTCACCATTCTCTTTCACATTCTAGCATTTTTACCTCCGGTATTCGAGATTCCTTTGAAATTTTTACTCAATATCCACTCAAGCCAACACATCCGAGCCTCCAGTTTTCAACCCTTTTCCATCTTCTTCAAGCTTTCTCTTAGAACAATGGCAAAAACCTCAAAATCTATTCCCCAAAACGTTACTTCTACCTCCCAAATGACTGCTGGAACCAATGAGACCACTCTAGATGTGGTCGATCTCGGGAGATCTGCTGCTAATGTGGCCATCGACGAACCGGCTCCTGAGCCTCCCTTAAAGATGTTCATTCCCGGGGGTTGTTCGATTGTCGATGACTTCAAGGTCGAGAAACCCTCCTAGGTGCAGGGACGATGTGAGGAGGCATCGAGGTTTATTTGCTCGATCACCAAAGACGATCTCCCCTTAGTTCGAAAGGACTCTAACTAGGGCGATAAAGACATGGAAATCCCCCACTCTGAGGAGGCCATTACTACACATGTTGAGGGATACAAGTGTCTACACTTATCCCTTTACGCTAGGCTTAGTGGATCCGGTCATCATAAACTTCTGCAAGAGGTACGAGGTATGTCTCGGCCAAATTCACCCTTCATTGTGGAGGATCATGATCCTCCTCCGATTTTTTGTAAATAAAATCGATTTGTGCATCTTCACCATCGATCATATGCTCCGTTTATACAATCCCCGAATTTTTCGGAGGGGGAGGGGGTTGATAAAGCTTGTTCGCCGGGCTAGCAAAGCCTCATTTTTTAGTATCGACGCGGGCCGAGACCAAGACTAAGAGGTTCATTTTGTCCCGGTGAGGACCTCAAATTTGATCCCGGCTGAATTCATGCCATTCCTTGAGAAGTGGAATACATCACGTAAGTAAAACTTTCCCTCAAATGTTGATTTCGTGTTGCATCCCTCTTTTTCTTATTGGTATTCATGGTGATGCAGCTGTCGCCCGAGTCCCAAATATTGTTCCTTGACTCAAGGAGTGGGTCTAAGGTATCGTCTCATGGATGCCCTACTCTGAACACTCATGACGCAAACTCTCGAAGGCCCGTTCCCATGGTAAGATTTTTCACGAGTAGGTCATGTTAGGCTTCTTCTTTCAGCACCATGGTCTCATTTTATTCTTTACTTCCCTTCTGAAAGTTTGCCTAAGATTGTCGAGCTTAGGCCCTCAGTTGGGGACGAGGACTTACCTGCCAGTTCTTCCGCTTCACGACAGCCCGGGGCCGCAGCAGTGGAGAGGAAAAGAAAAAGGGCCCGAGTTCACCAAGCTCGGAGAAAAAGAAAACGAGAAGGAGGCTGGTTCATAAGCCAAAGGAAATCTCCGGCTCCCGAGTGCTTGACTCGGCATAAGACATCTTCATGGCACATGTGCCATCTGTCCCTGAGGAACGGGTGGCAGCCGAGGGGGAAACGACTGAAGCTAATCCCCCTCAAGTTTGCGAGGCTGATGCCGAGGTAAGGGCCGAGGATTCGCGAGATGCCGGTCCTGCCCCGCCTAGCGTTATAGATATTTCGGGACCGCGTTCGTTCACGGAATCAATGTTCGATGAAGCCCGAACGACGAAGGAAGGAACAATCCCACAAAGAGGCCCATGGAGCGGATGATCCCCTCGAGACTTTTTTGATGGTATAGACTCATCCGTTTCGGAGGATTTTATCGGGTTGGGCGAGTTAGAAGTACCAAGGAAAAGTCTACCTTCGGAGGCTGACAGGTCGTGATCGAGCCCGAAATTAACCAATCGGTTCCTTGCTCCGAGCACGGATCCTGGTTGGAAGCGGAAAATTATTATCACCATTTCGGAGGATGCCAGGAACCTCTCCGGAACCATAGGGATAGTCAGTTACCTTCGGTGCTTGGTGACTGAAGAAGACGGGCCAAATGAACGAGGTAAACGCTCCATGCCAGTTCAACGAAGCACAACTGGCGCTGAACCTGGTTACTCTTGATAATTCCAAATGATTCCAATATCTCTTCTGATACTTGAACTAATTTTTTGATTATTCTAATATCTTTCCTCGTATTTTTAGGCCTCGACGCTCCACCACGAGAACTTACTCCGATACCGAGATGAGCTGAGTCAACTCGAGGCCGAAGTCAAAGAGCTTGCTAAGAAAAAAAGCATGTATGAACTTCTCAACAAGCAACATGAGGTGAAATCAAGAACCTCCGAGCCGAGTTGGATGTGGCTCAGAAAGAACACGCCGACCTATTGGAATATGTAAAATCTTTAAAGTTACTGATAATGAGCTAGAAACGGTGTCTAACGGTCAAAATCCACTGGTCTAGCAGAAGATTGATCGGGTTGACCAGCTCCGGGCTAAGATGGAAAAAGTCATGGCCATGGCCAAGAAAAAGGTCAAGATGGACCGGGTCGCTTCTGAAAAGGAAAATGCTCGGAAGAAATTGGCCTCGGCGGAGGCCCAACTTCGATCAGTGAAGGAGAAGGTAGAGGCACAGTCCTAGAAAATTGAGGAACTCCAGTCTCAACTGAGTTCGGCTGTTGCCGATCCGGAGACCCTCGCCAAGGAGCTTAAAGAAGCCAAGTCAGTGGATGAAATATCAAGGCCGATGTCGATGAGATAGTGGCTCAGTACAAAGCCGATGCTGAGGCAGCCCAGGATTGCCTGAAAGACATTGTTGAATATATGAAGTGGTAGCCCCGAAGGGAGGCCCTCGAGAAGGTTCACGCTCGGGGTTTTGATTTATCGACCAAGATCGATAACGTTAAGGGGCTCGAGGCTGAGGCCAAGAAGTTGGCATATCCCAAGAATGAAGAAGACTCCGAGGGCTCCGGCGGATCTCGGGACGGAGAGGCTACCCAATGGACCTGGTGATAAGGCGGGCTCCAGCAAGGACCAGGCCGCTTAGGTGTTTTGTAGATGTTTTCGTACTTTTGTATTTTTTGTTGAGGCCATTTGGCCTTTGTAAAGATCTTTTAATATATATACAAGGCTTTTTCCATTCGGCAATTTTCAAGCTTGTGTCTTTTTGCTTTTTTCTTTATGATTGCAAAGATTTCGGATGCCTTAACACGTAATATTTAGGTCTTATTCAGAGATTCGAACATTGTTCATTTTCGATATTGTTTTTCTTAAGACTCGTGAGGGGCTTGGTATGACCGTAAGCTTTCCCCAAAATGTTTACATAGAATTTTTATAATTTTTTCAAGGGTAGCCTTCGAACCAGTTTAGAAATTTTGAAGGCCTTGTATTTTGGTTAGGGATCTCGGACGACTCCGAGGCATTCTAAGGCAGTCGTAGCCTTTTAAGTTCGGGTGTTACCTAATGGGCATATTACCCCGAGTCATCCGGTCTTGCCCAAGATAACTGTCCCCGAATGGGGATGGCCTAGCCTTTAAAGTTCGGGTTTTGCCCGATGAGCTTATTACCCCGAGTCATCCGGGCTTGCCCAAGATAACAGTCCCCAAATGGGGATGGCCGTAGCCTTTAAAGTTCAGGCACTGCCTAATAGGTTTTGTGCCATCAGGCTTTGGTAGCCCAGGCCGTCCGAGTTTGTCTTTAGAAGACAGTCCCTGAGTGAGAGTGATCTCTTGGACCCAGATAGAGGTGGCCCTTGGGCTCGATGTCTCAAGGGAACAGAATGTAGTAATATTTTAGAGACAAAGTATTTATCTGCAAGGTAGAAACTTTCTTTCATTTTTGTGCGCAATATACAAAGTTTCAAATGTGTTCAAGTTTTTTGTTATAGCTTGGGTGGTCTATGCGGGTACGGTTCATTTGACCGTTGGCTCTTACAGTAAATCTTATCCACTGAGCCTAGACTGTTCGAGTACAAAGTTTTTTCCTTGCTAAAATCGTTGTCCGAGGGTGATGCCCCCCAGTATAGGCCGAACTTTATAGAAGCCTCGGATATTATTAACGTAAACTTTGACACCAGTTCATAGCTGGTCTTCAATTCTAAGTTAGCACGATCCACTATTTCCTCGTTAAAAACTTTACCTGGAAACTCATTTGGGACAAAACCAGTTCGAAGGAAAAAGAGTACAATGCGTGCTTTCAGGCCTAACAGTCGCATCGCTTCTTAGTCGTCACCTGCAAGTGTCAGCCCAATCCGTAATATATTTAAAGAAAGGCAATTAATTGGGTCGTACCTTAGCAGTAGTATCGTTTTAAGTGGGTTATGTTCCAGTTGTTCGGTAGCTGTTCACCGTTCAACATTTCGAGTTTGTACGATCCTTTGCTGGTGATCTCGATAATTCTATAGGGGCCTTGCCAATTTGGTCCCAGCTTCCCTTCATTCGGGTTCCGGGTGCTCAGCGTCACCCTTCTTAACACTAAGTTCCCGACACTGAAGTGTCGAAGGTTGGTTCTTCGGCTGTAATACCTTTCAATCTATTGTCTTTGGGCCATCATTCAGATGAGGGCGGCCTCACGCCTTTCATCTAACAATTTCAGGTTCGTACTCATGGCCTCGTCGTTTGACTCTTCGGTCGCGTGTCTGACCCGGAGATTTGGTTCTCCTACTTTGATTGGTATAAGAGCTTCGACACCATAGACCAACGAGAGCGAAGTGGCTCCGGTACTGGATTTGAGGTCGTACGATATGCCCATAGGATTTTAAGCAAGATTTCCTTCCATTTCCCTTTGGCATCGGCCAACCTCTTTTTGAGGTTCTGGAGTATGGTTTTATTCGTGGACTCTGCTTGCCCGTTCCCACTAGGGTGATAGGGTATCGATAGGATTCTTTTGATCTTATGGTCCTTGGAAAACTTGCTCACTTTGCTACCGATGAATTGCTTCCCGTAGTCGCAAACTCGCCGGCATTTATGTGGTACCAGATGAAATCAATAACTTGCTTCTCCCTGATTTTCTCAAATGCATGGGCTTCCACCCACTTAGAAAAATAATCAGTCATAAATAAGATAAATTGTGCCTTACTGGGCACCCAAGACAGGGGACCAACAATGTCCATCCCCCATTTCATGATTGGCCAGGGTGACAAGATGGAATGCAGAGGCTCCCCGGGCTGGTGGATCATCAGAGTATTCCTCCGACACTCGTCGCATTTTCGTACGAACTCCTTTGCGTCTTTTTCTATATCGATCCAGTAATAGATCGCTCTGCTTATCTTCCGAACCAATGATTTGGCGCCTGAATGGTTTTCGAAAGTGCCCTCATGGATTTCCCTCATGACATACTCGGTATCTCCCCGTCATAGACATATAGCGAGTGGGCCATCGAACATTCTCCTAAATAAGGTACCGTATTCAGACTAGCTAAGCCGGGCCGCCTTTGTACGCAGAGCCCTCGATTCTTTAGGATCCGAGGACAGTTTTCCAGTCTACATATACTCTATATATTTGTTTCTCCAGTCCCAGGTTAGGCTTGTTGAGTTTATCTCGGTGTGACCTTCTTCCACTAACGATTTCATGAGTTGTATGACCGTCCCCGAGATGAACTAATTGTCATCGACCGACGATCTTAAGTTAGCAAGAGCATCGGCCTCACTGTTTTGATCCCATGGTACATGTTGCAGAGTCCACTCCTTGAATTGGCGTAGCGTTACCTGTAGTTTATCCAGGTATCTTTGCATTCACTTCTCTTTGACTTCGAATGTCCCATTAACTTGGTTCACCGCAAGGAGGGAGTTGTACTTAGCCTCGATCACCTCTGCCCCTAAGCCTTTAGCCAATTTGATACCTGCAATCATGGCCTCATACTCGGCCTCGTTGTTAGCCAATTTTACAGTCCTAATAAATTTCCTAACTATGTTACCTGTCAGTGGATTCAATACGATGCCAAGTCCGGACCCCTATGCGTTCGAGGCACCGTCCGTAAAGAGAGTCTAGATTCCCTAAGAAGTCCCCGAGTTCAACAACAAATCTCTTTCGACTTTGGGTATTAGGGCCGATGTAAAGTAGGCCGCGAAGTCTGCCAAAATTTGAGATTTTATGGCGGTCCAGGGTCGATATTCGATATCGTACCTGCTGATTTCCACGGCCCATTTGGCCAGTCATCCTGAGAGCTCGGGTTTATGCATTATGTTCCTCAATAGATAAGTAGTTACAACACATATGGGGTGGCATTGAAAGTATGATTTTAGCTTCCTAGAGGCACTTAGCAAAGCGAGCGCCAATTTTTTCAGGTGAGTATACCTAGCTTCGGCCTCGCCTAGAGTTTTGCTAGCATAATAGATAGGAAATTGCGTACCTTCTTCTTCCAGACTAGGACTCCTTTTACCGCCGCCTCGGATACTATTAAATATAGGTACATTTGTTCGTCTGCCTTCGAAGTGTGAAGTAAAGGTGGGATCAAGAGGTACCGTTTGAGTTCCTCCAAGGCTTGCTGGCACTCCGGAGTCCATGACAAGTTATTCTTCTTCTTCAATAGTGAGAAATAAGGGTGGCTAATGGTCCGGTTCTAACCAGATCGGACCGGATAAATTTGGGGCCGGATCGGACCGGTTCGAGCTGGGCAGCCTCCTCTTTAATTTATAGCCGTTGGCCAACGGCTATATTGATGAAATAGCCGTTGGGCAACGGCCAAAAATGGCTCTTTGCAGCCCATAAACCCCCCCATAACCCCCCTAACTATTTTTTCTTATAAATACCCCATTATTTCATCATATTATTCACAAAAATCATCAAACTCTCTCTAATTCTCTCAAAATCATCTACAATATTGTTATTTTGTTACATTGGCTACTTGTGTAAATCTAAATTCTACAATTTTGGCTATTATTTATCATGTTTTACTTGGAGTTGCTAAATTGCTATCAATTGAAGCTTCTTGAATGGTCCCAGCAACGTTCACCGGTAATGTTATCTCCCCTTTAGTGGTCTTACATGCCATTTTGAATCCGTTTAGAACACGAACTATAGGCATGATTTGATCTTGTAAACCGAGCTGTTCCACGACCTTCGATCTGATGATGTTGGCCGAACTAACTGGATCAATTAACACACGTTTAACTTGCGATTTATTTATGAGTATAGATATTACCAGTGCATCGTTGTGGGGCTGCATAATCCTTTTAGCGTCCTTGTCGTTGAAAGACAAAGTTCCCTCTGGCACGTAATCCCGAGTCCGTTTTTCCCTTGTGATGGATACTTTGTTGCGCTTTAGCATCGGCCCCTGGGGAATGTCGACCCCATCGATGATCATGTCAATGACGTGCAGAGGTTCCTCCTACTCGATCTTTTTATTAGAATCTCTATTCCTGAAATGATTTTTGGCTCGATCGCTCAGGAACTCTCGGAGATGTCCGTTGTTGAATAGCCGGGCTACTTCCTCTCTTAATTGTCGGCAATCCTCTGTTCTGTGGCCATGAGTGCCATGATATTTGCACATTAGGTTAGGATCTCTTTGGGTTGGATCAGACTATAGAGGTTAGGGCTATTTAGTATCTTTGATGCGTCCGATGTTAAAGTTGTACTCCGATAACCTTGGCGCTTCCTTAGGCATGATGGGCCTGTCAAAATTGTTTTTACTCATGAGTCCCTGGTTGTTTTGACCTCGATCACTCTTCCTTTCACTTCTCACAGGGTTTCGCCCAGACCAACTACTTCTTCGGTCTCCATTGTATGGCTAATACCGATCCTTGTTGGATCTTGGTTTACGATCAATGTCTCTCTTGACTCCATCTACGGCCCTGACGGGATAAACCAACCCCGAAGGGGCCCCAAGCTGATCATCTTCGACCATGATTTTTGATTGATACCGTTTATGCACGTCAGCCCAAGTAACAGTCGAATATTCTACCGGATTTTGTTTCATCTTTGTGAAGCCAATAAGCTTCGAACATTGAGTCCTTGGGTGAAGGCCTGAACAGCCCAATCGTCCGCGACCGGAGGTAGGTTCATTCGTTCCATTTGAAACTGGGACATGAATTCTCTAAGCACCTCATTATCCCTCTGTTTTACTTTAAAAGGGTCTGACTTCTTGGTCACGACCTTAATAGCCCCAGTGTGTACTTTTACGAAGGAATCTGCAAGCATAGCAAACGAGTCAATAGAATTAGGAGGTAGGTTGTGATACCATATCACAGCTCCCTTTGATAGAGTTTTCCCAAACTTTTTCAGCAGGACAGACTCAATCTCATCATTCTTAATTCGTTCCCTTTGATGGCGCACATGTAGAAGGTCATATGCTCATTTGGGTCGGTTGTTCCGTTGTACTTAGGAATCTCGGGAATGCAAAACTTCTTAGGGATCGGTTTTGGAACTGTGCTCAGAGGAAAAGGCTTTTGAACAAACTTCTTGGAATCCAGGCCTTTCAATATCGGTGGTGCTCCTGGGATATGGTCGACCCTGGAATTGTAGGTTTCCACCTCTTTGTCATTGTCTTCGATTTTCTTCTTTCCCGATTCTACCCGTTTTGTCAGCTCCTCGAGCATCCTTATGATCTCGACGTTAGTCCTCGATTCATTTTTCTTCGGCCTTTTCGTGACCGGTTCATTTTCGTGGGTGACTTCTCGAGATGGCTCGGGCTCAATTCTACTTAGCGCACGGCTTTGGTTCTGCAACTGGGCTATCGCTGCCTGTTGAGCCTGTAACATTTCGAAGATCACCCGCAAATTGATCCCATCACCTTCACCGATGTGCATATTTTGGGCAATCGATCGGACTTCCTTGTGGATGCTGTTCTCTGGATTGATAGGCAAATTTGCATTGATGGCCACATGCGAGCTAGCGTCGATTGGCTCTGCGGCTGGAACTCCGCCGAGATCGACGGTGGGTACCTTGTTACCGGTTGCTACATTGTTGTTCTCGCCATGGTGGACAGATTCGGCATCCATGTTTAGAGATGTAAACTGAGAGTTCGACATTTCAAACTTCAACCTGGAATAAAAGATACTCCAAAGAACAAGTGTAAACTAGGGTGTGTTATAGAAATTTGCATCAAATTGCTGCTATTATCCTTAGCCCCACGGTGGACGCCAAACTATTTACCCTCAAAATCGGATAACAATTAAATTTGTAAGTGATTTTAAGGATACGCGAATTAATTTGATACAAGGCGATAAATTAAGTCAAATTAAATAAACAAAGATAAATGGATTCAAACCACACTAAGAGGACAGTACCAGCCTTAATGAAATATTTACCCTCGATCCTAGCTTGTTATGGCCAGCGCTGATGAATAAGAGAAGGAGCTAATAACAGAGAAAATAATAGTATATTGCTTTGGAATGCGTGTCCTTTTCTTTTAATGAATTATCACACCCCCTTTATATAGTAAGAGAATCCTACTCTAAGTATAACTCTATAAAAGGTAAAAAAATCTTCAGTTTAATTGATTGTCGGTTCTACCTCGATACGTGCTTAGATCCACGCAGTGATATCTGGCTGGTCATGGATATTACGGCCTCCTATTGGCGGCACTTGATTATCCAGCGACGCTCTTTGAAGTCCTTCAGGTTTTAGGTCGGTCTCAAATCATGACCCCGATATTATCGAGGGTAGATGGTCGGCCCCCGTACTCTATTGGAGGATATCCTTGCTTGGATTCCGATCTTTCGCAATCATATCTCGAGCTCGTTTATCCTGTTGAAGGCCGAAGTATATCATGAAACCAGTTTTTACCCATACACAATATGCTAAATTCCTTTTCAAGTTAGGCTAAATTTGGTCCTACAGCTATTCATAGAAAGAACAAAATCTCGCAAATAAACATATGAATCTCAAACGATCTTTACGACGAAAAAATTGCTTTTTCCGTAGAAAATGTTTTGCATAGAAAAATCATTTTTTGAATTAGGGTATTGTAATAGTCAGTGATCAATCATGAAGACGTGAGTTTGTTAATTTTTTTTTTTTTTTGGTTTTGAACAGTAACGTGAGATGCACGCGAGTGTACTTATTTTTAATTAACGTAACTTTTGAGGGCAATAGTTTGTTTTATTTAGAGTTGTGGAGTAAAAGTAGTGTCCACTTTTCGCAAACATTAGGGACTATTTGTGGTAGTTGATATACATGAAGGACCAAAATAATCCAATCCCTATATATTAAGGACTATTTCAATTATTTTCTTGAGATTTTACTAAAAAATTAATTTGAATTGTTAATACAAAAACCTCGTACCCCACTGAAGTCCTAACATGCATGAGAACATACATGATTGAAGAAAAGGTACTTCTAAGTTCCTCTAATTAAATGAACTATGTGTAGTTGCATATTCCAATTGTCAATAAATATATACTATGACATAATTCATCTTAATTATATACTAACATGCTTCTATAGAAAAAAGTGGATCTGGAATATTGTTAATGTATTAGTTTTAATTGGTGTACCATGTCTTAGTCAATTATATAAATTAAGTATTATTTGAAACAAGTCTATTTTTAAAAAGTTTGGGAGAGAGAACTCAAATTATTAACTAATTGTAACACTAATAAGATGTCTTACTAATTGTGCCCTTTGAAAGGGAAGAAGATACCCAAACCAAAAATAAAATCACTAAAGCTTGAAGTAAAATTGTAAAATGGCAGTGCATAATCTTGGCTTTGTTTGTGTTGTTATTCTCATTGCAACCACAAGTTAGTATTCATGTACACTAAGCGGTCATTTGGTAGGCTGTACCAAGTAAAATAATTCCTGTATAAAAATTTAATCTGTCCAATATAATGTTTGGTTGTTCAATTCAATTTAAGCGTACCTAATACATGAATTACTTATACCTCATAGTAGGGCTTAACTAATACTAAGGAAACAAAGGGACTACTAATCCCTGCATTAACTATACCTTGATAAGACCCTAAAATTACTAAACCGCCCCTCAAACCCTTTTACTAAATTTTTTTATATACAGAAAGAAGAATATTCAAGGGTATAATTATAAAGAAGATTTTGTACAGTTTTAAACCAAACACAAGCTTAGATTATACATTGCATAGTTAATTTTTAATACAATGAACCAAACACTTGATAAAAAATAATCTCAGCACTATAATCCCTGCATTACTAATACCTGCATTATTTGTGGTCGTACCAAACGACCCCTAATGGCTATCTCATGTATTTTCTAGATTTATTCACAAATTTATCGCATACGTACTTAGTTTATTTCATTTTTCTGTAATTGACATTTATGTAGAATCCTCTATGTTACATCCATTTTTCTCTTAAGCTACACTTCCTTAACTATATATTTAGGGAATTTGTATTTAGTGAACAATGTTTCTTGCCAAATCCTTTCTAAAAAAACAATATGTAGCAAAATTAAGTACGAACTACGAACACATAAATTTTAAGAATAAAAACGGGTCAAGTGCAGCATAAAATGTTGTTTGTGAAATTATTAATTGATTTGTGCCCATTGCAGACTAGATGAATTATAAGCTGTAATATCAAGGACCTGATTTCTCTTAACAATAAGCTTACCAAAGTATGCTCGATTTTCCATATCAAAACTTAAAGATTTCTGAAAATTTTACACAATATTAATTCGAGTTTAAGATCATCACTATCCAAAATAAAAAAAGTAAAAAAAAAAAAACAAAAGAAAAAATTAATAACTAAAGACGCTTTTTTTTTATTTTTTAAAGTTTTTCTCTGATTGATAATGGACACTAAACAATGTGAAATATTATAAGATAATATCTATAATTTTAGGTAATTTCAAATAAATAAGCGGTGGCATTTTTACGATCAACGTATAATCCGGCCTAGTCTTTTGCATATGCTTATTTACCCATAAATATTGTGTCAGTAAAAATTAGTTAATAAAAAGGGTTTCACGGTAAAAAAAAAAAAGTATTAAGAAGGGAACATACTATGGAGTAAAATTAAACTGAAAAAAGGAGCCCCTTGATTGCATGAAGAGATATTTAGTCAGACTTAGCATACAACATTGAATCAATTCAGTCAACAAGATCTTTTTTGATCTGATTAGAATGAATTATGAGATTGATCTGATCTCTTACTCGAAATATAAAAATCATTATGTATGAATTATGAGATTGACCTGATTTCTCATTTTTGTCGAGGAACTTTAATTTGAAGGACAACATAATCGTAATGATTTAGAGTAACAAGTACTAACATTATTAAAAGTAAAAGAAGGAACTAAAAATTATTAGTTGTTATGTGTGCATATATATTTGTCTTTTTTTGAGAGACTGAATAATTATATTAATACTAAGAAGTAGTCATATTACATGCCATAATGACGTGACTTAGGATATTTTGATTACTATGTCCATCCAACTTAATACATCTACTATCCGCTACAAGTCTAACAAAATGTGTTTCACCCTTATTTGCTAGGCGCTAGGACTTGTGATTCAACAAAATATGGAGGACTGCAAAAGTCTTCATTTGATTTATGTTGGGTTGCTTTGAAGTTTCCTTTATTAAAATATGAGACACTTGATTGGCTTGCCTAAAGCTATGCATCACTATCACCTTTTCCAATTGGAGCATCAACAATTTGCATTCACATATAATACAGTTAAACATAGGATAACCCTCGTAACATCATTTACGATCATTATTCACCTCGACCGGTTAAATCTCTAGTTTGCGATGCTTTTGCCTCTCGAATTAGCCTTTCACGCTCGTCGAATCTATCCAAAATCAGAACGAATACGTCACAATATATTTTATTTTATTTTAATCCAAGTATTTGAGATTTGGTCTTGATCTTGACGTATCTTAATCCAAGAGCTTACAGCTTGTTCTTGAATCTTCGTCTTGATTTTTTAACCCTTAGAACACTTGATCTTTTAACCGTTAGAGAAATCTGCAACGTTTGATCCACGAGCTCTCTCTTACTTTTTGTTATAACTTCTGGTCTGTTTCTGAGTTATGCAGATATCTATTTATAGTTGTGGGAAAGAAGAGTTGCAATGAGAACAAACTCTTTCTGACCAATTAGATTGAAGCGTGACAAGGCCGTATTCGATTGGCCGGAACATGTCACATGCACATGTGCGTAGTTTCATTGGCCTTTTATTTGACTTGGCATGCCTTGTCATTACGATACGTGGAATGATCCCATTGACTCTTCTGTTTGACTTGGCGTGCCACGTCATTTGGCACGTGGCACCAAACTGAGGCTCTAGGAAGATGACATCTTGGGCTTAATAAGTGGGCTCATCACTTTAACATAATGAATTTAAGACTTATTTATTTAATTCATATATATTGGACTTATATAATTAATTTAATTATATTAGTACATAATATTTATTTCAACTAATATATCTTGAATTTAAAATATAGTCAAAGTATTTTATTGAATCTAAATTCGATAAATTTTATATGCCTCCAACCATATTGTTATAAAGATAGTCATCGTTGTTATAGGTAAAAATATGTTATAGTGATGCAAATATAAAAATTTATTCGGAGAAAAACTTGACTCGTAAACTTTTACAATGGATGGCTCTTATTATAAAATTGTATTTAGCAAACAATTATAAAAAAATTATATGTATGTGGAGGAAAAAATTGAAATCTTGGAATGTAGAGAAGCTAAATAAAAGTTAATGTGGCACAGCTTTTCTCTTTTCAAGGTGGCACTGCTTTTCTCTTTTTGCATGCAAATTTCAAGGTGCGAACACGAAATCCGTCCATATTGCGTCTTCCCGCGTTCAAAAAGCCGGTCACCCTCTAACTCCTCCATCGTACGGTCGTCACCGTTATAACCGGTAATACCGTCGATCTAATAAAACCTCCAATCATTTTCTTCAGATCACACATTTCAACATCAAAAGTCGTTATTTTCCAGGTCTCCACTCGCCTTTTCACGCGCCACCACCATCACGGACCACTTCTTTTTTAAATGGAGCAGCCAAACGGTGTAGCCACAGAGACGGATCAGAAAAATATTTCGGGCCAGGATTCGGATCGAATTCCGAAACCGGATCCGCGACCCGATTTAGAGCAAATTCAACTACAAGATAATACTGCCGCTATCGATGAGAAACAAAATGGCGAATCGGCGATCGGTTTGAATAAGTCGAAGAAATCGGTGAGCTGGAGCGAGGAATTGGTGATGCAATCGCCGACACCGAGATCTATGCCTTCCGATGACCGTGGATCGAATCCTTATGTAGCTTATTCACCTGCTCCGTCCGACAATTCATCTTCCTTCGATATAAAAAGTCAGTATACATGTTTTATTCTTTATTCGTCTGAATATACGTATACTTGAGATCTAATTTTTGAATCGGTTCAAGTTCTCGAATTGTTGTTTAACATTAGCATATGCAATACGAATTCGTATACTTGCCGATTGTTAATTGCGATACAGTTTAGCATTCTTTTAGCTCTGGATTCCCCCCGCTTTGAATTGTTAATAGAAGTTTCTAAGTTACGTACACTGATAGTGTCAGTTTTTTTACTCTATCAATGAATTTTTACTTGTGATAGCAACTGAGTTACCATTTTTAACATTAGCATATGCAATAAGAATTAGTGCACTTGACAGTTTCTGAAATTGCGATATATTTTAGCAATTTTTTGTCTCAATTCCTATCGCTTTGAAATGTTGATGGAAAAGATTTAAGTTATATACACAGACAATTTACACTATCCATGAATTTTTACCAGCAGGCAAGAAATTTAACTATAATTACAAGTAAGTTGATGCAGGGGTGGCCCAACGAATTTTGTGGTCTAAAGCCAAATTTTGCGAGGGGCTTTAACCTTTTCTAAAAAAGATATTATTTTTTATGTGAAGTCTAATTTTTAGCTTTTTTAAGATGCAAAGTTATTAATAATTTTTTTATAATCAATTTCTCCTAATAAGTCTTTTCCAATTGACAATAGAGCTAATCAATTTAACCTCTCTTGAGAAATTGTTGATCTTAGGTAAGATTTTATCAATTTTAATTTTGAAAACTTTTCGCTGAAGCAACGGTAATAGGAGTGTTTAATATTATTCTATAAGCAATGTGGGCATTTGGAAAAGAATCAAGTCATTTTATTTGATTGAGTATATCAATTAAATTGTTATCTTCTAATTGTTCAATTTTTCTTAACACTTTTACATCAAAAATTAAATCTAAACCTTTAATATTATATTGATTATTATGCTTTAAGGAGCATTCAAGATTAAGGAAATATTTTTTCAAATTAAATTTCCATCATCAAGTGATCTCATTTTTTACTGCTAAATACAAAACCAAAAATATTTTCATGTGCTTCGAATTGTTCAAATCTAATTTGAAGTAGAAAAAATAGCCTTGTCTACTATATATAAAAAATAATCAACTCTAGAAGACTCTTCTAGAGATTTTGAGATTTCATTATCAACACTCTTATCAAATTGTTTCTTCCTATATATCACATGTTTCTTACGAAATTCCGGTTCGATATTCATTCCAAATGTAATTTTCTTGAAATAAATCATAGCAGTTGCAAGTCCTTTTGTATATTAGTTAAAGAAAGAAATCAAATATTTTCACTTCTCATAACTTTTTCTTAATTTATATATAACCTATTATGTGTAACAAAAAAGGGGCCCCTACAAATATGGAGCCTAAAGCAGTTGCTTTACTTGCTTTAGGGAAGGGCCGCCCTGAGTTGACGTGAAAAGATAGAATGTCCCCAAAATAACAGAATTCAAAAAAAAAAAAAAAAACAAGTTGAGAAGAAGAATAATGCAGCGTCTACATCTTGCTTAACAGATACGATGGAGAGTGTCAAAGGTGTGCTCGGTAGATGGGGGAAGAAGGTTGGTGAAGCAACTAAGAAAGCTGAGGATCTTGCTGGCAATACATGGCAACACTGTAAGTCTTTCCTCTTCCATTTTTTGGGCATCTTTGAGTTGTGTGTATGTTCTAGTTACATCTTTGAGTTTTATGTTTTAGTTTGAGAAAAGGTGTCGGCAATGATGTATTTGGTACTCCTTGCTCACAGGGTGGATCTACGGTTAAAGTTGTAGGTTCAGTAGAATCTTGGCCCAAACAGTCTATTCGTGTTAAAAACTTCACCTAAATATGTATAAATAATCTATCCAGAACCCATAAACTTAGCTCCCGTTTGACCATAGATTTTGGCTTCACTTTTTCAAAACAATTTTGAAAACAGTGTTTGTTTATGAAATATGATCATGTTTTGGTGAAAAAAATTCAAAAATTTACAAGTTCCCAAAAATTGATTTACGACAATTTTGGGGGAAAAATTTTCTTCCACTCAAAACATCAACTTTTCTTCAAATAAATACATGTTCAAACATAACTTCAACTTTCAAAAATTATTTTTTAACACAACTTCAAAAATTATTTTTTCAAGTTTCAATTAAATCTATGTCCAAGCGCTACGGTGCTCATGTAATCTTTCTCATCCGATGGATAAATCTTTGAAAGAACTAAGAGATGATATAGGTCTCTTTTGTTTGGGTATTTAGTAAGAGAACTTTTACTAGTAGCACGTGAGGAAACTATTATGAACCTTCGGTAATATAGGACCGAGAAAAGCATTTCAAAATTTTAATTTTACTACACTCGTACGCTTCCAATTTCATATTTAACAAGTAGATTGTTACACAAGTTTCACAATTTGTGGCAATATATTTGGAGTTTGGAGTAGAGAATTCTAGAGTCTGAGCATGATAAAGTGGACTTGAGATTATGTTGTTTTGAAATGTACCTTGATTATATGATACATAAGACAACATAGATTGTAGAAAGTGCTGGCTTTCCCCTTAGAATGGGCCCTCAGATTTAAGGCCTAATTTCCATAAACTCAGAGATGAGTGTAGTACCGTGGTGGCACTGAGTAGGCGAACTACGATTGAACCGATAGCTAAAGATTTTTTCTTAGAAGGTTTGCCTAGCTTTAACACGACACATCTTGCCAACAATTTACCTAGCACGGTCTGACCTTTATCCAAATAAAAATCTTTAAACCACGGTACTCATTCGTAATTTTTTTATATTTTATATGATTTTTAATATTTTACACTCAATTAAGGATCAACCTCCCATAATTGAAGAAAGAAACAAGAGAGAGAGAGAGAGTTTAGAAAGATAAACTTTTTATTTCAGCGTACAACATTTTATTAGGATAGGAGAGTTTTGCCTCCCACTTCTTAATAGTTCTTAGTGGTCACTTGGTCAGCGAAAGTGATCTTAGTGACCACTTGGTGGTGTCCTTTGACTTTTAGTGCCTTATTTCTGATGAGCTTCCTTTGCTCACGTTTTAAATACATAAAGTGTCAATCTAATAAATTTTAAACGGTTTCATGAAGGGTTTCCCTATGAAAAGGGACCTTCGCAGTCGTAGAGGGGCAGAACTCTTGTATTAGTGCAAGTATATATTTCTTGATTAACATATATCCTCCTAATACTTGAGGATTCCAGAGTTCACTTACAATAGACTTCTAATACTCTTACTTGGATATTATCTGTAACTCTTGGAATCCAAGGTAGATATTAGTATATCAGCGGTACTCTAATGATTTTTATTAGAAACTTTGTCTCTGAAAAATGCAGACGACCACGAGTGCAGCACGGTAAAAGTAATATTAACTAAGATTTAAGTATGATTGAGCAGCGATGTTCATGTGTAAGTGAACTATCCAAAGGTAATAGTAGACAAATTAAAAAAAGGAAAGGATTTACGAATGTGTGGTGAAGTTGGGGGTTCAAGTCAATGAGAGAGCAAAAGTGGGATCGGCAACTGTTGGACTTTTGGATTGTATGTTTTGGGTTATCTTATGAAGAAAAGGATAAAAGGAGTCATGCTATGACTTCTTCAAATGTTAAGTTCAAGTTTAGATTTGGTACCAGACTTCCTTAGGTGTGGTGGTTGAATAGGTGCTTACTGGCTTCAAAGTCTTCCATTAGGTCAAAGGTTCAAGACTAGTATGAGGAACCCATCAAAGTTCAAGTTTTGATTTGGTGATCTAGCACCGGGAGAAAGGAGGAAAGGGATAAGAATAGGGAGAAACAGAGAAGAATAAGAGAAGATTTAATTTTAAAGTGTTATTCACTAACTCAAGAGTGTCAAAAATAAGTCCATATTTATAGAGCAGCAGATGTTGAACAGATTAAACTCGTGAAACTTTATCTTTAAGTTGGAGACAAAGATAAAATCACAGAGGATGTTGAACAGATTAAACTCGTGAAACTTTATCTTTAAGTTAGACAAAGATAAAATCAAGGATAAAGATTAGGAAAATTTGTTTTTTTGATACCTAGATTCGAGAGTTTGTGCTTTGATTGTCCTGTTTTCTTAAGTTGTAAGAAAATATAAAATAAAGCAAATAATGAAAGTAAAAGCAGACTTAAAAACTCACAGATTTTTATTGAGAAAACATGAATTTATACAGAGGCGGAAGCATAAACTGTGAAAGGAGAGAGAGGTTCGAAAATTGGTAGAATTTTCTATGCCTCTTCTAACTAAGATGGGGGTCTTTATATAGACTCAGAGGGGGAAGCCTTTAAATCTTAGGCTTACATTTGGAGGGCTAGGATTTTCCCGACAATTAAAAGGGTCCTACATCTATTATCTAAGGGGACCATTAATTGAGGGGATCGTTGAAAAGGAACATTCCTTCTAACTTTAATAAAGTTGAGGGGACCATTGAGCTGATTAGGACAGCCAGTACGAGATTCCTTTTAAGAATAGTGGATTCCTTCAAAGTACCGGAATTACTTTTCCCAAAGGGCAATCCACTGTTCTTAAAAGGAATCTCGTACTGGCTGTCCTAATCAGCTCAATGGTCCCCTCAACTTTATTAAAGTTAGAAGGACTGTTCCTTTTCAACGATCCCCTCAACTAATGGTCCCCTCAAATAATAGATGTAGGACCCTTTTAATTGTCGGCAAAATCCTAGCCCTCCAAATGTAAGCCTAATTATTAAAGGCTTCCCCCTCTGAGTCTATATAAAGACCCCCATCTTAGTTAGAAGAAGTATCGAAAATTCTACCAATTTTCAGACCTCTCTCCCCTTTCACAATTTATGCTTCCGCCTCTGTATAAATTCATGTTTTCTCAATAAAAATCTGTGAGTTTTTAAGTCTGCTTTTACTTTCATTATTGCTTTATTTATATTTTCTAAGATCCTTTTTATGGTATCAGCGCCACGTAGTTAAATATGGTTACTAAGATCTTCGTTGTTAAATATTTTAGCATGAGTAGCTAAATAATTCTTACTGTCTGGGGTATCATTAAGTTATAATTAAAGATGTTATACTAAAATATTATTTATACTCTTATCTAATTCTGACTGCTTTTGCTTATCTAGTCCTTATACTGTTTTCTAGTTCGTGTGAGGCACTTATCTCTCCCTATGTATATGAGGTAACCGATTAATATCCGGTTCAGACGTTGGTCAGTCTGATTAACAGGTCGCTAAAGCCAAGGGAGGCGCTCCGACCTTATGGTGGTCCAGTCGCCAAGATAATACTAGAGAGAGAAAGAGGTAAGGCCAAGAGAACTTCTAGAAAATACTTAAGGTCATAGATAATCTTCTGCTAGTCATACTTAAATATTTGCATATACATATTATAGTATTTACACCTTTTAATTATCATACTTGTCATACACCCAGTCAGTAATTTTTCAACATGAATTCAAATCAAAATATTTTGAGTAATATTAATTTATCTTCCCAAGCAACTAGAATTGCTAACGTCAAACATGATCTTCAAAACTGGAGTATTCCAGAAGAATCTTTCAAAAGCATTTACCAATTAGGTAATTTCTGCTTTATCAAGAGACATAACATCAAGACCTGTGAGTCTACCACTGCTATCAATAACTCTTTAGAAGTTATTAAACTTTTGCATGAACAGGATATAAACCGGTATAGAAACCAGTTTAATTATCTACATATAGGATTAGTACAAGTAGTAGTCAAACCTTTATTTAGAAAAGGTTTAGACATCCCTATTTGTGTATTCCTTAGAGATGACCGTCTCCTTAACTTTGACGATTCTCTGTTAGGTGTCCTTCAAAATAACCTCGCCGATGGCCCGGTTTACTTCAATTGCTATCCCAATTTCTCGGTAGACATCAATGATCCCAACATCATAGATGCCTTGACACTTAATGTCAAAACCAAGAATATGAATAGTAAAATCAATACCCGAGAGATAGCTGTTATCTACAGGGTATATTACCGGCTCATAACAACTACTTTAGCCCCTAAGGCTAAAATAGAAAGTACTAAAGGAGTGACTATGCTCATGGAAGCAAATCACGAACATAGTACAGTCTTTGTACCAAGAGTACTAAATTGGAATGATATACTTTCCAATAACGAATGGCATTTTGATGCCATAACTCAACCCCTACGTTCTCACTCAGAGAGATCACAGATCGAAAGGGTAATACAATTCCCCGACGGATCTATCGTTCTCAAATTTCTTGAGAACCCCATAGGAAGAACTTCTTCGGTCAGAAGAACAGCTTCTTCTAGAGCCTTTACTAGAGCATCTACTTCAAAACCCCAAAAAGAGGAGGAAATTGAAGCAGAAAACTCCTTCTCACCTTCTAATGATAAAGGTGAAGTCAAGGGAGTGGATTTCTTTGGAGAAATCCCTAAAGTTTATTATCAAACCAATTCCTTTTCTGGTAGTTCCACTGCTAGTGAAATGGAACCTCTTTCCAAGAAAGATTCCCTTCTTATGATTAGGTCTGATGAACCTTTCAAAGATTTATGGATTCATCCTGATAACCAAATCAAGTGAAAATGGTATATCAATACCTATTCTCTTCAACAAAGAGAAGTTTTTCGAGATCAATGGAAAACCGACATGAAAAGAATAAGATGTGGAATCGAATTCTTTAAGTGGTTCGAAATTTCTGGTCAGCTAGAAAATCCGAAGGACTCACTAAACGTCCTTATCAAAAAATGGTACACCATTAACAATGAGGTAATTGAATCCTCTACTCCTCCTCTGAAGGAATCAACATTCAACATTCCTGTAGGAAACGAGGTTATCAGCGCTGCTCCTTTCAAAAGGAAAAGCGAAAATTCTCATTCTGTAACTACAAACGAAGACTTAGACAGAGTCGTACAACAGGTTAATTACTCTAACCAGCTCCTTCATATGGTTTTTAAACACATTGAAGAAACCAAAGAAAAAACTCTGTTCAAACCTCAACCATCGGCTTCTAAAGCTCCCAAACTGATTGAACCCAATCCTATCTTCAAGATGAGCGAATTCTCCAGAGATAAATATCCCAATCTTAGTGAAAACTTTGAAATCTCTGGAAACATCATTGACAAAATCAATGAAAAACTCTCCAAATGCAGTATCTTTGAAAAGGATACTTCCACCATCAAAGAAGATAACAATAATCTTCAACGACTTTCAAATGATCGGTATCATAACTAAAAAAACTATTACAAACGTCCTTCCTTTCTTGACGTCCAATTTGAGGAAAACATTTTCCTATCTACATCTTCCCACGAAGGAAGAAGCATCACGGAATGGAATATTGACGCTCTTGCAGAGCATCAAATCTACAACAAAATCCACGAAATAGGAGTTGCCATTACCGCTTACAAGATAAGAGGTTCCACTGATAAAGAAGCAGCTATTACAGGCATGCTAAGACATTGGTGGGATAATTCCATCACCGATGACATTAAGCAAGCCATCTACAACGCTATTGCTATTGAAACAGTCATGAAGACTGAAGAAGGTAGTACTAGCACTCAAATTAGTAAAGAAGATGCTTGTGCAACCCTTCTTTATCAAATAGCCAAACATTTCATTAGGGAACTTGGATGTGAACTTTATGGCCCTACAGATAGGTTTGTAAGTACCTTGGTGTAGATCATGACCTAAGAATCTGATAGCGGTTTGGAAGAGCTTAATCTTCTTAGCGCTAACGACTAGTCCATTGGATTTAATAATTTTAAAGAATGTGTTGAGATGCTTAAAATGGGAATCTATATCCTCAGAAAATATTAACACATAGTCTATGTAAACTATAGACATATAATTAAAGATTGAGTTCATGATATTTTGGAACCCAGAGGGGGCGTTTTTAAGCCCGAATGGCATGACATTCCATTCATACTGGCCAAATGGCACATTGAAGGCTGTTTTGTATCTATCCTTTTCAGCTATTTGGATTTGCCAAAATCTAGATTTCATATCGAACTTACTGTACAGATTGACTTTGTAAGTTCGTTTGAGAAGATCTCTTTTGTTAGGTATTGGGTACCTAATCCATTTCAAGGCTGTGTTTAGTGGCTTGTAATTAATAACAAGCCTGGGAGCTCTTCTTTCCTTTTCGGCACTGTTGTTTACATAGAATGCTGAACAACTCCAAGGAGAATTAGAGGAGCGAGTGATTCCATTTTTTTAGGAGATTTGTAATTTTCCTTTTACAAGTTTCCATTATAGAATGATTCATTTGACTTGGTCTCGCTTTGATGGAGATGCTTTTTTCATTGAATCCTTCTATGCAAGGAAGTTCGATGATATGACTTTTTCTTTGCCAAAAGGCATTGGGAAAATCTGAGCAGATTTCTTTCTCAAATTGAGTTTGGAGATTGGCTATTTTAGTAACCATTTCTGGGGTTTTTAAAATCTGCTCTATTTTTTTGTTTTTAACTTCCTTTTACAAAAAGGTTATGTGTTGGGAAAGTCTATTTATTTTAAAAATAGTTTTATTTGTAATGAAATTACTTTCTTCTTGAGAAAGAGTTTTTATAAAAGGGAAAGTTAATTCTTTTCCAGGACTGTGGTGGTAATTCCTTCTAAACCTGTTACGAAAGGTTTTATTTGGGTAATGAAAGGAATTCCAAGAATGATATCTTCGTTGATATCTTCAGTGATAACGAAATCATTAATGAAACAGATTCCATTATTGCAAATATGGGCTTTTGAAAGTTTGTAATCAATTTTCAAAAGTTCTCCTGTAGCGGAGTATAGTTTTGTGGTGCCTTTTTAAAAAAATTTAGTAGGGACTAATCCTTTGATGATAGAGTTACGATCTGCACCGCTATCTAAGAGGGCTATTTTGTTTAAAACAGAATTCTTGTCAACAACAATTTTAACAGGAATATGGTGACTTTGAGGTTGAACTGAAGTGACGATTGAAAGGCCAGGTGTTTCTGAAGTAGAAGCCTGTTCAGTGCGGAGGTGTTCTTCGTTAATAAAGTCATCCTTTTTTGGGAGATCATCAGATTTTTCTTTGTCGATTTTTTGAAAAATCTGTTCTGTTAAATTATCAACTTCAACTTTATGAAGTCTGGTTTTGATCTCTTTTATCTCTTTTTTGAGTATAGAGATTTCATGGTTAAGATCACTAATCGAAGGTTCAGGGGTTTTTTAAAATCTGGACATGATTTGTTTCATAGAAAAAGGTTCAATGACCTTTGCTTTGTTTTTTCTTCTTGATGGTAGAGAAGAAGTTTTTTGAGTTCTAGGAGATATTTGTTCCTAGATTCTTCATCATTGATGTGTTGGATGACATCAAAGAGAGTTTCCTTAGAGTCATTTGGTAAGACGCTGATTCTAGCGGAGGTGTTATCACAGTTACAGAAGGCTTCAGTGCAACTGCATTCTTGCCCTGATTGGCTAGAGCCAGACTCATAGGCGACGTTGATTTCTTCATCGTGAATTCTTCAGAATCTGAAGAATAATCAGAAGTTTCTTCTTCAAGGATAGAGTAAAGCTTTTCTTTAGCTTCGTCGCTGATTTCAAGAAACTTGATTTTCTTTTTCTTTTTGCTGGATTTATACTCACTGGTTTTCCACAATCCCAGCAAACTTCTGGTTTAGAGTCTTTGGTGGATTTGCGGTATTTACGGCAATACGATTTTCTCTTAGGAGGTGAAGGTTTTTCAGACTTCCTACGAGATTTGTTACGATGAACTTTTCTGAAAGAGCTAGACTTCTTTTGTCTTTTATGAAGAACAGAAGAGGGGGCTGCAACTTTAGAGAAGCCAAAATCTTGACATAAACTGCCTAATTCTCTTCTAGAGATAGAACGATTTTTCTTAAGCTGTTCCGTTAGCTTAATATCTGTACAGAGTTCTAACCCTACAACAATCATAAGACTAATTATATCGCATAGGTCATTTGATGATAAGGAATTTTACCATCACATCTATCTTGAATTTTGGTCCGTACTTTTCTGCAAAGAGAGGAGGAAGTCCGCTAATGAAGCGTTCTTTCCAGAAATCGTTGTTGCAATCGGGTCGAATAATAACTTTGGTTATAAAAGAATCTTTATACCATTTGAAGTCTTCTAGCGTTGGGCATGAAAGATTGTTTAAGATTTGGAGACTTCTATTAAGTTGTACACATAATAACTTAACTTTAACATTTGTGCAAATAATGGGACTTCAACTCAATGGTGTTAACTTTTGAATGGAAAAGACTCTGTCTACCTCGCATATGACGGGTTTATTAGTCTTTTTAAGGGCTCAAAACTTGGTTTTACTTATTAATCAGTTTTTTGTGTAAATAAAACTTATCATTAGTGTAAAACATCTAATTTGCATACAGATCCTTTTCATATAGTAAATACCATTCTTTGTTTAACAAAATATTTACGATAAGCTTTTGTTGTTTTATCTCAATCAGATGAAAAGTATTTTAATTTTACTTATGATATATCCATAGCCAAAAAGTATCTCTTTCTTTTTTGTACTTCTTTGCTACTTAAACAAAAAGCTATCATTTTATGCAGAAAAACAATGAATTCCACCTCTTAAATAACACGGTAAAATTTTTCTATAATGAGATTCCTTTTCTGTTTCTTGAGTTTTTAATATTCAAATCAAAGGATTTTTCAATCTTGTCCTACTTTAAAAAAGCACAAAGAAACTGGAAACTGTTGCTGGGAAGCTGCAGCACTACAATTTCTATCCTTGAGTAGCTAGTTGTTAATCTTAGGGGATGAGTAGTTGATGTACTGGAAACTGGAACTGTTGTTTAGCTTCCTTTCTTTGTAGTACTTTTATTTTGTTTTGTTGTACATATTCTACTTGGCAATAAAATTCTTTATATACCAAGAAAAAGCACAAGGAAAAAAAATGACCTTTATGATAAATATTGTAAAAATATACTTACTATATTTAGAGGATTTGTATGCATATTGAAGGTTTTATGTCACTTGATGATTTTTTTCAATAACGGTGGCGTCTGGATCAAGTTGCGCAGACCTCGACTAATTCCATCAATTACCTACTATCTCCTGCCAGCACAAGTACCGCCAAGTAACTATATTTTGTCTTCACTGGGATTTGAACCTGAGATCTCATAGTTTTTCACCCACTTCATTGACCACTAGGCTATACCCATTGGCGCTTTCAAAGATGAGTTTTATTCAAAAAAATAAAACCGAGTTTTGAGCCATTAAATAGACTAATAAATGGGTCATGTGTAAGACACATGTTTCTTTCCCTCCAATAGTTAACACTATTAGGCTGAGATCTTGTTTTTGCACCTAAATTTAAAGTTAGGTGTTTACGTGCATAATTCAAAAAATGAGGAAAAAAAAATGCACATTATTTAAAAATTAGGTACCATAAATGAAATTTTACCTAACAAGACTCTTATCTGTATCCACGATGTGAAGCTTAAAAATACTCTAGTCTCACAATGCAGGCAGAATTTTGTCACATCCTGGAGATGGTGTTGCTGCGAATTCATAAGTAATTTACAAAAAGATAAAATAATAGTAATTATTATAATAATAATATTATATTTCACTTTGTTTAAATTGATATTTAAGACGTCTGTGATAAGCACATTTGCAATGTGGATGTCTTTATAGGTCATTTGCGACTAAGAGCCATACCTCAACTTATAGCACTTCTCTAAAGTTGCCACCAACTTTGCTATGAGTTTATGTTGAGGATATGATCCTACAAATACCTTCTTGCTGTGAGTTTATGTATGTATATGATGTGAGCTTCAGAAGTGCGGAATCCTCCCGTTACGTTCTGCATCTGTCAACTTATTTTTCTTTCTTGTGACAACTTCCTTAATAGGCATGTAAAGCTTAACCTTCTCTTTCCTTCTTGGGGTAGGGGTGAAGGTTGGGGCCAGGAGGGGGAGGGCTTATATCTGTTGAAGATTCTAATGCTTTCCTGTCTTGCAAGCTTTGTTTATTGTTAATACGTTAGGTCATATACAATTAGATGAAGAGCTCCTGTTCCACCCACTCACATGCAATAACTTTGTTTCTTTTATTGGCTGATATAGTGAAAACGGGCCCTAGTCTTGCTGATGCCGCCTTGGGAAGAATTGCTCAGGGAACAAAGGTTCTAGCAGAAGGTGGCTATGATAAGATATTTCGCCAAACATTTGAGACTGTTCCTGAGGAGCAACTTCAGAATTCATTTGCATGTTACTTATCCACATCAGCTGGTCCGGTTATGGGAGTATTATATGTCTCCACAGCTAAGCTTGCATTTTGTAGTGATAACCCTCTCTCCTATAAAGCAGAAGACAAGACTGAATGGAGCTATTACAAGGTATGTTAGACTTTGTCCTTCAGTACTGGAAGCCCATACATGTGTTCAATTAATTATTTGTCAGCCTAGAGCTGCATTAGTGACTATCACGTATACTGCCTTTTCTGTAATTACTGCTGAACGTCAGAGTTGATTGTTAGATTGGAGAACATCTGCACTTCATGCCAGCTTGTTGTAGGTTTTCTATAACTATGGGAAAATGTAGATGCTAATAGTACTGGGCATCCATTCCTAGACGACAGGATGAGCAAGCTTGATTTATTTAATTAACCTATCTCATCTTGTTGTAGTTCGTGTCAAACTAAAATAGGTGCTGTTTACGTTCAGGCTATGTAACTGCCTTAAAAAATTTCCTGTCATATATTTTCAAGTAATTCTTAAGATAGTTGAAGGATGCCTTCGTGCATAACAATTATCATTTGTTAAAACGGTATTCAAGCATTGACATAAAATCCACTTTAACATCCCAGCTTTACTTCCCAATAATTTGTGCTGCAGCACTTGGGTCTCGAAATATATTGTGTCACAGTTTTCGAATCATCTTCATCTCTGGTCCAAATTTTCAAGAATGTGGTCTTTTTCCTATTCCGCACCTCAATCATCATCACCTACTCTGTCCAACTAATTAGGTGAAAATGATTGGAGACTGAGAAGTTTACTTGGAAATAAAAATTTCATGCAAATTAGAAGCCACAGGAACCATCAGATAGGTTAGAGGATTCATTCTACTCATTTTAATGAAACTAGTGTCATCTAGTTGAAAAGGGGAAATAATCGTTAGTGATTCTTATATACCTTCATTTCCATATTCGTGTGTGTGTGTTGTGTCTACACTAGGTTTTGGAAAGGGAAAGAGAGTTTGGGAGGATGAAAGTGGATGCAATAGGGGTTTTGTAGAAGGTGGAAGGGCATTGTGGCAGAGGGGACCAGGGAGGAGGGAGGTTTGGTTAGAAATGGAGAGGATGCAGTATTGACGAGGTGGCAGCAGCCTGAAGGGGTTACATGCTGTTTTTCTATAGTTAATCTGTACGGGAAATCCATCGAAACACCCTTTATTCTATCATGTGAATAACACATGCTCCTCCCATGGCCAAGTTTATGAAGAGGCAATAGACCTGGCAAATGGGGCTAATTGAAACTTTGAGGTTAACAATCAAAAGATAGGAATAATATAACACTTCACAAAATTGTTCAAGAGCATTTGGTGCCATTTGCTATTGTATCCTTTTTTCCTTTCAAGCCAGTTGTTTTGCCCCCAGGTATTTTGGTTCAGTGGCAAAGTGCAACCAGTAATGTTTGGATTAGACACACGTCACGAGTTCGAACCTTGACGCAGACAAAAGCCTAATATTTAAATGAGGAAAGGATAGAGGAGAGGGAGGAGAGGGTGCGTTATCCACCGAGTTATGAACCGTGCTCAAACTTATTTATTAGAAAAACTCCATGTATGTTAAAGTGAATTCTCACATCTCCATTGACTCTGCCAATCTATTGTTTCTTTTCTTACAAAGAAAAACTCATTATATATAATATAATATGAAAATTTATACTTGTCAGTTCTCAAGAGTCCCTGGGTAATCGCAATAGTATATGAAGTCACGAGCTCAACATGTTCCGTCAATGAACTTTTAAGTAATTCGCATTCTTAAAACTTCTAACCTTGCAAAGCAATTCGAGTCATGTCAATTTGAAACAAATTTTGATATTGACGAAGTTTTTACTTTGCGTGCAGTGAGCAGACATTATTATATATTTGACAATGTAGTATTATCCATCTTAAGTCTTAAATATATTTCATTGATTGCTTATAAGAAACCTCTTGAAGCTCAAATGGTTGTCTATGTATGATTGGAGGATCTGTCTTGCTATCCATTAATAGACTGTAGGAATGAGTGGTTGTGATAGTTGCGTCTTTCATGCTACCTAGTCGCGTTATTTTAATGTTAGCTTCATGATAGCCTCTTTTCCCAGAGTTCAGTGAAAATTGAAAATGTCCTCAAAGGCTTAATATTACAGCGGACAAATGCTTGCACAGAAAATATTCACTTTCTTCTGCTTGACTGCAGTTTTTTGTGAAGATAGTACTTCCTTAAAACACTTCAGGGTATATAGCTAGTCCCGAGAGTGCCAGGTATTGCATTACATAGTATTAGATCATAAGGATCAAGGTGAAGACATAGCCATAGACAGCTTGGTGACAGAAACTTCGGTTGAGAAACTACAATTACAGTGGTTGAGATGTGGAAAATTTGGGATAATTAGCTCTTGCAGAAGCTGTTTCTATACTGGAAAACAATGTTTTAGCTCATGACTTGTGTATCACAGAGTCCATTCAAAGTGTAACACATCTGTTATCTCACCTTTGCTTGTTTCCTTTAATGTACGGGGGACTTTCTCTCGTTTGCTTGAAGTGCCATTTGTATCTCGTTCGATACAACAGGTATTACCATCATTTATAACCTTGGATGTTTCCTTGCGACACCAGTTTAGATCTTTGTCAATACCTGCCAATTCAACTTTACTTGCTGGGAAATCTGAGCTCATATTTCTTTTGAGTATTCATGTCTTATTCATTAACTGTTCGTTCATTTAGATAATGAGCATGTGTATATGTATATGTTGTAAATAGGTCTATAAGTTTTCATTTGTCATTATTCTTGTAGTTAATTTTTTTTTTCATTTGACGAATCATTATTTATACTAAGATTTCACTCTTTTTCCATGAAATCTGCAGGTAGTTATCCCATTGCACCAGCTTAAGGCAATTAATCCTTCATCTAGCAGGACCAATCCATCCGAAAGATACGTGCAGACTATATCTGTCGATAACCATGAATTTTGGTTTATGGGATTTCTAAATTACGTTGGTGCAGTGAATTGCCTGCAGGAGGCATTACAAGCACGCAACTTAGTGTGAGTCTGTTCTTGATCTTAAATTTGGTTATCTGAGAGGGCATGATTCATTATATGGAATGGTCACTGTTAAAATTCTGAAGATAAATATTAGAAAGAAACAGAAGTACTTGTCTGCCTAAATGAAATTTTCTGATATCCTTGGAAGTGAACTCAGATTTCATGGTATTCACTTGTGGATTATCTCTTTTGGCAGATACAAGGTTAAAATGAACTGCTTCCCTCTCTAGTTTCTGTTGTATTGTATGCGAATATTTATGAACATAATTAGTAGTTTTAACATGCCTACCAATATGAGGCACTTATAATAGCTCCTACACATTTTTTCCTGTGCTATCACCTTTGTTCAATTCACAACTGATCACCACTGCATTTGTATTTTTTTCACTCCCACACGCACCAACCCATGCATTCATTAAATGTTGGTTGTGAGGAGCTTAAATGGAGAGTACATGGTCAGTGAGAATTCATATAGTCAATTTTAACTTATTTGTGATTGGGACGTAGTTGTTGGTCATGAGAAGAGTGCGTAGTTGTATGTATAGCATTTTGGTTATAAAATGAATGATTGTGGAGAGCTGAGCTAATGAGATTGTATCTAAGATTTTTGACTGAAGGCTCAAAGATATGAAAAATGTATCAAGTGTTAGTACATTATGATATAGTGCAAACATTTGAGTGCAGGCAACTAGTTTCAAAATTAACACCAAATAATAAAGTAGTGCTGAAAATAATTTGAACTGCAACTAGATGTCTTTTGTGGATAGAATTAAAAGTCAAAGCAAAGAGTTGCTTTTCCATATGTGTGGAAGCTGGATGCTAAATGAGAAAGCATATCTCACTGTCACCCTATTTTTAGCACTCATTTGACTCTCTTCTCTTTTAACGAAAGTACATCCAAAATGCGGCCAAACTCTACTTCAATGAAGTCACCACTATATAGCGTAAAGCATTTGTTGCATCTTGCTGCCTTCAGATGGCCCCAACACTCATGTTCACATCTCCATTTAATTATATTTTTTTTATTAGTTTGTTTAAAATAAGTGCATCTTTTTGTAGTTTAATAAATTGAAACTTTTTTATTGTGTTCTTTGCAACAAGTTTCTATAGCCACAAAAATTTCGTAGTATATTTAAATCACAGGTTTTAAAAGTATTTTTTCCTTCCTAGTTCCATACTTATCGAACTATGCCACATAAAATAAAATGGATGAATTAGATTTTTTTTTTCTCGTGGAATATTATTATATGACATCAGAATTGCACCTTCCAATTATACTTTTTTTTTTGTCAAAGCCCTAAATTTTAGATTAAGATCTGTTTAAATACTGAGAATATAAGTGATTTCATATGCAATTTAAGATTTTCTTTTTTCTGTTCATATTAGCAATGTCTGATCTGAATTCAGTAATTCGTTTTTCTTTCTATCGATTCTTTCAACCAAAGTGACACCTACTAATCGCTTCTCTTCTCTGATCCTAAAGCTCTCTTGGAGGTCGTTTGGTACGAACACAAATAATGCAGGGATTAGTAATGCATGTATTAGTAATGCAGGGATTGTAGTGCTGAGATTATTTTTTATCAAGTGTTTGATTCATTATATTAAAAATTAGCTTGTGTTTGGTTTAAAACTGTACAAAAATCTTCTTTACAATTATACTCTTGAATATTCTTCTTTCTATATATAAAGAAATTTAGGAAAAGTGTTTGAGGGGCGGTTTAGTAATTTTAGGGTCTTATCCAGGTATACTTAATGCAGGGATTAGTAATCCCTTGATTTCCTTGGTATTAGCTAAATCCTCCTATGAGGCATAAGTAATCCATGTATTAGGTATGCATAAATTGAATTGAGCAACCAAATATTGTATTGGACGAATTAAATTTTTATACAAAAATTATTTTACTTAGTACAGCCTACCAAACGACCCCTTAATCCCTTTATTTATCTTTCATCCCGGAATAGGCAAAATCTCACTCTTTCTAATCTGAAAGAAAAAGAAAGAGGGACAATCATCCAAATAAAGAACTTTTACATTATCCGCTCCCATGCAAAAATTTATAGGTAAACTTTCTTAAAATGTGGAATTTATAATTCTTAAAAAGATGAGTTACACATAAAGGAATTATATTTAAGTTTATTGTACAATGTATATAACTTAACTCTTGAAAAAAAATGTCCTACCATCATGCCTACAGAAAGGGATTATATTAAGTTTCTTGTGCAATATACCTATTTTAATTAGATTTAGAATAGTATCAGTACATCTTCCTCTTTTACCCCATTTATACCAAAATGTCAACTTAAGGGTAAACTTTGGACATCGAATTACAGTATCATAATATTTAGGGAAAATACATGAGTTTCCTCCTAAACTTGTTCGAAAAACTGAATTGCACGCTGTAATTAAACGGATATTTTTTTACCTTCCTATTCTTGTTCGAAGTAAATTTAATATCACCCCCATATGCTGATGCGGTAAAAAAATTAATTATATAAAAATGGTAGGCGTGTTTGACCCGAAATAACACAGAATTTTCCCTTCCCCTCATTTTCTTTTTCACGGCCTCCTTTTTTTTTTTTTTAAACCCTTCCTAAATTAGTAAGATCTATAGTGTTTTCACATTTCCCCTACAGCGTGACTCGAACCAGGACCTAACGATCGTGGATGGAGGTGCTTTTACCTGAGCAAGCCTCACTTGTCCACGGCCTCCTCTTTCCTTCTTAAAAACGCCTTTTTTTTAAATTTCCATACCAAATTTAATTTTTTCTACTCAAATCAATTTTAGTCTAAGTTAAAGTAATGCTTGTTTGCTGGAAAAATCAAACTTCATAGAATAGAATTATGATAAGTTATAACAAGGTATTTGCCGGAAAAATCAAACGCCACCGGAAAAAAAAAAATTGCCATTTTTGTTCTATTTCCTCTTCTTCTTCCAGATTTTTTTTTTGTCATTTGCTTTTATCGCGAATTCAATTTGATTCTTTTCTCATTCTTTAATTGAGATGATTGCAGTGCATGCTTCTTCGTGAATTTCTACTTTTTAAGGTGAAATTTCATGTACACTTTGAACTTTGTATTTTGAGCTTGCTATTATTTATTTTGGTTTTTTCACCGTTTGCTATCATCTTTATAAAGGTGATTATTATTATTGAAATTGTATAATTATAGAAAAATAGTACTTTCGCCTAATTTTTCTTTCTTTGCTTTTTTGTTATGGCAGAGGTTACTGTAATTTTTTTGAGGCCTTTGGTCTCCTTATATGATCTTGAACAATCCTCGTCTCATAAGCTAGTTTTTGGGATTGAGTTAGGCCCAAGGTCCATTTATCGTGGTATCAGGCCAGGCCCATCCCAATTATTATTACCGATGTTGGGGCCCCCTTTATGTTGTCCACGTTCTAGAGTGCAGGCTGGGCATGAGGGGGTGTGTTGAGTTGTCCCACGTCGGTGGGATTTGAGGCCTTTGGTCTCCTTATATGATCTTGAGCAATCCTCATCTCATAAGCTAGCTTTTGGGATTGAGTTAGGCCCAATGTCTATTTATTAATTTTTCGCAACCATCCTTTTCTAAACACCATTTTCGATTTAGCCGCCACCAAATGAATTTTGCCTGTCATTTTTAGCCACCTTGTGTTCCATCAAATTAAATACTAAAACTTTTGAATCAATTTGGTTTGTCTGGAGGCGACGTTGGTGATGACCGATGAGACTTGGGAAAGGAATATTAAAAGAAAAAATAGTGAAAGAAAGAAGAGAAGAGGAATTAAAAAGAAAAGAAAAAAGAGTGAAAATAAGTAAAATTAAATAATATTTGACGTGGCAAAATTATAGGGAGAGTGCAAAATACTTCCTGCCATGCAACTTGCCATATACATGGAAGGGGGTGCTAAATTTATTTAGACCAAGAACATAAAATTAAATAAGTATCCGTTTAATTACAATGTGCAATTCAATTTTTCGAATAAATTTAAGAGGAAATTTATGTATTTTGCCTAATATTTATTATTTGTGCCACCCCTACATGTAATTTAAGATAGATCACGCAAAGCAATATCTTTAGAGTGGGTCCTCAACCTGTTCCTCGTCTTGTCTCTGTCAATAGAATTTAAGTGATCCTCACTGTTTTGCAAAACCTATTGTGGTATTATTACTAATCTGCGTCAGAAATTATTTATATTCGATACTTAAAAATATATATAAAATTTATATTATTTTGTATATGACATATATAATATATATATATATAAAAAAATAATTTTTTCTATTATTTTAAGAGCGACTATACATTGTCATTTTTTCAAAACTATATTGCATGGCACAAGAAAAATTTAAAAGCTTACCTTAAGCCAAACAATTTAACTTTAATAGTTAAAAATTAAAATTAAAATGTATATCATTAGCCATGTTAATTGATAAATATCCATATGAAGGACACTTTTTCTCGCCATCCTTTAATTTGGTCTAATATTAGAGACAGACCTATGTTGTAAAGAAAGGGGTCATCGGCATCGAAAAAATTTAGTAAAAGTTCCATGTATATTGTATATGTCTTTAAATATTGATATATTAGTAGTGACACTTTACATATGAAGTATATTTTGATTGAATGTAGAATGCACCCCTTCTCACCTTTAAATTCTAGGTCCGCTTCTGTTTATTACATCATGCGCAACTCAATTTTTGCTAAATGATTAAAAATAGTGTAAAGCATACAAAAGGAAATATATAGTGCAACGTGTAATCAAGAAAAGCAATGGCAAAGCAGTTTACAAAGAGGAAAAGACCAAGAGGAAAAAGGGAGAATAATAATGGGAAGAAGAGGGTAACGTATGACAGAGAAGTATAGTGACATAACAAAAGAAAAAACTGATGTTTTCTGTCATATTTTATCTGTTTTTTTACTGCAATTCCAAATGCAGAAATATATGCTGGGGCTAGAGCTAGCTGCCTTGTATAATTGGTTTCCTTCCAGCTGACAATAACACACAAAATTGAGAGTCTCCCAGTCTGTGAACCCTGGCTCTTTGGTACTAGAAGCGGATTTAAGATTGAAGTTTATGAATTTTTATAACGATCTTAAATTAATGTACAACTACTAGATATTTGCAATTAATATTTATAAATATTTAATAAATTTCTTAAATTATATTGTAAGATTTGGACAAAAAAGTTACTAGGTTAATGTGAACTCATATGCAAGACTATAGATCCGCCCTTGGAGAGAGGATAGTAATGAGAAGTTTGGATAAATACTAATGTACACTCGATGTTTACATGAAATTGATAATACCTTAGTAATGACCAGATAAATCACCGGAGATGGGTTAAAATTTGAGGCAACTTACCGTTCAGAAGCAGATCCAAGATTTGAAGGTGACGGGGCACATGAACAAAGTGTTCAACCAGTATGTTTATCGGACTTTTAATCTTAAGGATTCCAAACAAAATATATAACCGTTTTCAACATATATACACTTATATATTCAGAATTTTTGCCGAAATTAACGAGGTCCGATAACTCCTCTGGTGTTGTTACATGAGTGTGCAGCACGCAATATGCCAAGTCATGCATGGCTGTTTATTTGACGTACTTAAAAGACAGTTGAAGTGTTTAGTTGGATAGTTGAAGTGTTTATCTGATCGTTGTACATTTAAAGGGATTATTTATGTATTTTGCTATAATAAAAATATTGCATTACTCAATTTCGTGTAAATACTAAGTGCCAGTAAGTTTTTGTCGCATATTTTGTTGGAAAGCATGTCTAGTCATAGGTCTTTCAAAACAGAGTTGGCTATGTTTTAGAGATCACATGAATTTCGTCAGTACTCAGTGCATTAAAGGACGTTTTTTGCAGTTCTGCAAACCTTACTGCAATTCTTGCTAACTTGTATACTGTAATAATTTCTTGCTCTTTTATAGCATTCTGTACGTGGGACTTGTTCAATCAGTCGAAAAGTTTAGTAGGGAAATATTTTTGGGCTTTTCCATTAAGATTAGGAGCTAATTAACATTTAGGAGTCGTTTGGTACGAGAGATACAACAATAATAATAACAATAATAAATTTAGTTTAATTTCATAAGTGAGGCATCATACAATGGATAAGAATAATAATATTGAGATAAAATTTGAGATTGTATTTATCCCATGTATGATTATAGATATTAGCTAATTTTGAGATAAATTTTACACTAAAATAACGTGATTAGCTAGCTCATATAGAAGGTGGGATAACTAATCCCATAGGGTAATCGGAGTCCAGAATCAAAGTGTGGTATTTTTGAACTCAAAACACAAAAATAAATGAAAAAAACAACATCTGACCATTTTATGTATATCGTATGAGTTGCATGCGCTATACCTTAACGGACACGTTTGTCCGTTAAGATATAGTGCATGCAACCAATGCGTTAAATGTCGGTCAAAGTACAGCTATAACATATATACGAGATGTGCTATACCTGAAGTTGAAAAGACAGATAGGTCTAGCGCATCACAATTATGCGTTATACCTATATTAATAAACGCCTAGTCTTTTTTCTCGCGGACATAGGCAAAAAAATGGTCCTTCCCCCCATTTTTAAAGCTTAACCTCCATTGAAGTCCACCCGTCACCGAGCTAACACTCAATCCAAAGCATTGTCATGTTGTGGATATCTTCTATTGCTCGTTTCGGTGGTCAAATCATCAATTTTTCTCAATTCAAAAAAATCTAAAACGAGGTATTCCGACTCATTATACTAAACTCATGTATAATTTACTACTTTAGTTGGTTTTATTGTGTTGTATGCTTTTTGTGATCGTTTTTAGGTATAGTTATTTTTTTATTTTTTATCCGAATTAATTTATTTATGTGCAAAAAATATGAAAATTGTTTATTGCTCTTTTGTTGAATAATTAGTGTTATATGTGACTTTAGTGTTGTACATATAATAATAATATGTGGCTTTATTGTTGTTTAGTGCCTTTTAGTGTTATGTTGTGCCTTTTAGCCTAGTAAAACTGATAATATATTTTAGTTTATGTTAGTTGATGTTGTTTATGGTCATTTAGAGTAGTGTAATGTTGGTGCTCTTGAGGATACTTTAGTCTAGGATAAAAACTACGTGCCCTCATCAACTAACTCGGTTAGAATACTCAATTATGGATTAAATGTATTACTAGATAATTATCAAGCATTAAATATGAATCACAAAATAGTTAGTTGACATTACAAAAAAGACGCTACCGAATTTTTAGGCAAAATATAAAAGTTAACAAATAAATCGTTACGAATGAAAAAAATTGAATACAATTTAGTATTAAGTTTGTTTGATAATGCTTGATTCGTCTTGCATTTACTCACGATTCTTGTATTTAATAAATATTTCATATGGAGGCCATACAGCGACGAGCTCATAGATGGATTGCCAGATTATTGCTCCCGCGGTTGAGCTATGTGGATGTCTTCAGTCTCACTTATATGTCTCGATATAGTCGAGCATCATGCCACCGAGCGAGTCCTTTGACAGTTTGGTTGACGCCGGCTTATACCTTTTTCGCCCACTTGGCATTCCACACATTACCAGCAGACGCTGCAAAGTCGACCAGACATACTTGGCCTAGCTAGAGTCCCAGATAGAGGATTGAGATCAGAGGTATGACCTGATTCTTCCATATCCTCCACATGACCGTTTAGACGGGGAACACGAGTAAATAGGTTGGTATCGCAGTGTTACTCGCTTTCTGATCCGGAATCCTGTTCATCGCGCTGGTGGTCGGTATGTTCCATACACCGGGAGGCATGATGCGCAGGTATGTTATTTGTTATCCTTACTTATAATGTTATATTACTTTAACATCCTTAATTAATATGTTATATTCTATGCAGGCTATTGGCTTACACCGGTTCTACTGGTTGGGACGGGAGATGCTACAACATACAGGCGGGAGCGGTAGTTGTGCACGGGCTTGCTGCCTATACATTAAGACATGCCCGAAAGGATGCGCGGTTAGGGTACGAGGCTATGTATGTGACGTATGAGGAGTACTATCATGGGCCACTGTGGCCTCAGAACGTGGTAGACGTGGCAGGCGTGGCCAGAGAGGGAGGGCTGGCCCACATGGTTGTGGTGGTCGGTGAGGACGGAGTCCCCAGCAAGGGGGCGTTGAGACAGCCGAGGAGAATATTAGAAATGATCAGCCGGGTGACTACCCTAAGCCACACGATGCTTCTCATGATATGCCATCATTCAGCCTTGAGCTGTCGCCGGGGACCTCTCATTTGACACTGTCAGCTCCAGTGTTGATTGTGGGCACCGCCATTATGCAGCATGATTGGGATCAGTATTTTCCTGATCGTCCAAAGCCATCGAGGGTTGCTGAGGATTGTCCGATACGAGAGGTGCATAGTGGACAGCGATTGAGTAATGGCTCACCATCGAGGGCTATTGAGGATCTTTCAGGCACAAATATGGAGACATCACATCGGGTCGAGAAGTCACGACCTTCATCTACTCAAGTGCCCCTCGGAGTTCCCATAGAGAATTGTGTGGCTACTCAGGCGCAGGTTTGCTTGTATTACTAATAGTTCAATTTCTTTTACCTTATAGAGTAGTCAGTAATATCTATAGTGTTTATTTTTTTTAAAGATTTCTTTATCACCCGTCACGGAGGCCACATTATGTGATACTCGCTTGCCGGAGACGGATGATCTTATTCAGGAGCCCGCTGAGACCATGGTATGATTATTAATTTTTTTTAATAACACGTACGTTGGTATTCTATATTTTATATACTAAATATCTTATTATTTTGTAGGTTACTGACGGCCCAACGGCTGCTTCTACTGAGCCTGCCAGGCTTACTGACGATCATGCTGCAGTGCATCCTCTGATAAAGAGGCGATGTGATAAGGATGATCCTGTAGCGTACCTGGTCGGAATGGTATGCGCCTCAAGTCAGCCAACAAAAATACTGCAACAAAACACTAAGTTTATCCTTGAAAATTGGGCACATTGGATGAACTGCCACTGGGAGATGAATTATCGCCGCTTCCCAAACCAACTGAAGGACATTATATACTTTCGGAGATGACTCATGAACCTCGATCTCACGACACTCCTTTATGCTGTACATTCGCACCGCCTGCTAAAGCGCGTTTTATCAACAAAAAATATATTTTTTGACAGCACCATTGGTCTAGATTCATTCCACATTGCTGTCTGAATGTCATCAAGATCCCTTGTGAGGGCATCCACATCCAGCATACTGGGCGACTGATCAAGGTAGGGAATTTCCCTTGAATGAAAGGGCACATGGGACTCGTACACTCTTGGTCTAATGGGAGGTGGAGTCTGCATATATGGAACATGCTCATTGGTGACATCATGCTCCCTCGGCAAATCAGGTTGCTCATTCTCATTCTCATCAGCAAAGCGCGTTTCCTCATCATCGTCGCCCTCATCAGGGAAGGGTGTTTCATCTCCATGCTCATCAGCATTGTTGTCATAATCATTATCATCTTCCCGACTTTGTGCATCTTCCAGATCCTGATTAAATATATCGTCTTCGGGCAATTGAGTAAGGATAAGACCTTCAAGTTGCTCGTTTTCAATGCACAACCAATAAAATAATGAGTTTCTCAAATTCATTCCAACATTATATATTAAATTTATCTCTTACCTTCTAATTCATGATCTGTCGATATCCCATGATGCACATTATCGAGTTGCTGATGACTCCCGGATGGACCACCATGATCCAAAATACCAAATTGGGCATATTCCAACTGTTGGTTGGTTCATAACTTGTAAAATTCTTATCTAGTTGGTACCCCCTTTGGAATATATGAGTGTTAGTACGAATATGATACATAAAAAAATATACCAAGACAAAGAAAAATTAAAATTTACCACTTGGTGTGTGAATCATATAAACTTGGGGAGAAATTATGTCCCCACTCCTCATTCGCCCATGGAGATAAGTTTAGATCTAACCAATCTCTTTCAAATGGAACCTGTTCGGATAAAACTGCTCCAAAAACACCACCGATGATTGAGGGTTATCCCTATTTTGCGAAACCTCAATATTGCGTACATCTTCAGACTTGATGTACATTTTCAGCATTTTTATCACAAGAAGTTCTTGTTGTTCATCCAGAGTCCTCAAAAAATCTTTTAAAGTTTCGTCGTCTTCGATGTTAAACTCACCATAACAAGAAACCCCTTGCGCACTCATTTTTTTGACATATCAACATACCAATCTATCGTACTCCAATGTAAATGGCAACTTAATAATACACTGTGAAGAACAATTATAGTGCACTGAGTTATTCCCCACGACAACCTCACCCCCCCCCCTCCCCCGGCAAATATAATGCAACCCTAATTTTTCGCTCTTCAAACATTATGGCAAAATGGTGAAAAAGTTAAGTAAACAAATATTTCGGAATGAGAAAGCAAAATGAAAAGAATGCAGAAGACTGACTTTTTCGAAATAAATTTTTGAATAAATGATGAAGCTCTGTAAATAAGCAAACAAGCTGTGGGTCAATCAATAAAGAAGTATAGCGCATGCACTGCATGCCAGATATGATCAATTTCAAAGGAACCAAAGCGCCAATTGCCCTTCTTTTTTCAAACTCCTTTTCTTTCTCGTCGTTGCTAGATATGATCAATTTCAAGTTTTGATGCCAGGACCTGCAAGTTTCGTTTTGTAGTTCGACTAGTCTGAATTCGCAGCATAAGGTCCATTGAAGAAACAAATTTCATTTTCAAAGTTCAAATTTAAAACTTATAGTTTCTATCTATCCCGCCATATAGTTGGTGGTATTAAAAGGCTCTTCGGCTGTGGGCAAGTTCGGCCTTTACCTTTTAAAATATTGATTCTGTTATTTGTTATAAAGGTTAAATTTTGAAGTGTCAAAATTTATATACGTAATACACACTTTGTCTGTCATTGTTTACTTGTATATTTCTATTTCAATGTCTAGTTATTGTGTTTTAGATGCACTTTTAGATAAGCACATATTATATAGCGTTAACCACATCTAAAACAAAAGCTCGACCTTAATATTGTTCTAAGTAAAAATTCATTTGACCTAATCAAACACATTTAATAGCAATATAATATAATCTCTTTGAATTGTAGTGATTCTCCCATAAGTGGTATTAAACTAAACATTACTCCATTTAGTTAGGTCATACTAAGAGTAAGATCTCCTTGAATTAAATTATAATGATGTTCTAATTAGGATGGAGTTGTGGCCTAATGTGCAAGATTTTAGTTCCATCAAACCCCTACATTTTATTTTTTGAAAACATCTTCTTTACCTTTTTAGAGTAGAGGTAAGGCTGCGTACATCTTGCTCACAGACCTTACTTATGAAAAATTACTGAGTTTGTTGTTGTTGTTATTCATTATTCGTGAATCCACCCCTCACCCTGAGAAAATTTGGAAAAATGCAAATATTCTAATTTGTCCAAAATGATTGGATTTTCTTTTTCTTTTTTTCGTTTTTTCTTTTTATATTTAAGGAGAGATATTCCTTGGTTATTATTGGCAAGCACAAGTGTAAAGAGCCACGATAGAACATCAAGAATTGCGATAGGACGAATAAGATACTTTCATCCTTTATTAAGTCTCGCGATCAATCCTTGAATATTACTTTTTTTAATAGAAAATATTTTTCTATTAATGAGTCTTACACAACGCAAATTTATAGTAGTTAGGATCCTAATGTTGATACATTAATTTATCCGAGTAGAAAAAACAAAAAAATCACAATATATTTTCTTTTCTTTTTTTTTTTGTTTTTCGCCCGATGTCAACTACCCGCATTGAAATTTGACTCACACCGAAAAGCGTTGGGAGGTAAAGCGCTACATAATAAATGCGACTTCATACCCAAGGTTCGAATTTAAAATCTCTGATTAAGAATAAAGAAATACTTACTGCTCCACCATAACTCTAGTTCGTCACAATATATCTTCAACACACAAAAGTACAAAGCAGAAAACTAAATATGTAGGAATATCATAATGCATGCGACTGCTATGTTGCAGTAGTGCCCACATGTTCCTTTTGGAACATAAAAAAGAAAAAGTTAAGTTCGGAATAAGAAGTAGAAGCAGAAAAGGAATAAAAAGAGAGAAGAAAAAAGATGAAAAAGAGAAAAAGGATCAAGCTTTGGATCTATCGACTTTTTGGAATATTGAGATTATATGGACTTTACAGTTGCAAATACTATCAAAATTTCATTTCCAAGAAAAATGTAAAACAATGTAAATTTCAATATAATAGTAATATGTTTATTTCAGCTCTTTCCTTCCCTAGGAACACTGCACACCTATCTATGATCAAACATTTTTGTTCTTTCTCTACTTTCTCCCTTCCCCTATGACAAATCACAAACTCAACCATTTTCATTCCTTTTAAATATTGAATTATTCATTAAATAACTATACTAATCTGCCTGTACCAAAAAGTTGCACGAGAAGAAAATGGAAATATTTGTCATCATCATTCATCCGAAGAAGTAAGGAATCGTTTGGTTAGTAGCATAAGGAATAATCCCTTATACATGGTAGAATAATTTAAGCATGCGCAAGTTAAGATATAACCGTTATAAAAAAAAAAAAAATTCCTTTATTCTGGTGTGATTATGCATGCTTACTTTGAACCGACGGTTTATCAGAAACATTTTATCTACCTATACAAGATAGGAGTAAGGCTGCGTACATACTGTCCTAGTGAATTTTAAAGAAAAAGCATTTTTAGAGTACTGATTGGGACTATTTGAGGTAAGTATCTTACTTAACTTTATGTGGGAGAATTACCCCTTAGAATTTGGTCTAAATTACATTCTTTGTGCATGAGTGACGAGTGTGTATACAGGCATATGTGTGGTTTATGACCGTAGACATTAGGCTATTAATATGCTTTGAATTGGGGTTGTTGGCTATATGAACATGCTTTATTGTTGAATATTTTCCTACGCTCTGATACTATTGTCATGTTATTGTATCTCGTTGTGAGTCGTGGGCTATATCTTGATATGACTTGGGAATATTGTTATTTTTGTGATATTGTAGCACATGTGAACTTGTGCTGCGGATTGATTGTTATTTTGTGAAGTATAAGGACAGCGAGATGCGCATGCGACAACGTAAGGTGGCTTAGATTCATTTGTAGGATTACATTAGGTATGATATTTTTGTTGTTTTCAACTTACTTTCCTGTCCTACGAGAAAACCAGCTTCAGAAAGATAGCTTAGATCACTTAATCTTTTTCCTAGCTTGCATCAAATCACCCACTTAAAAGGAAAAACCCAAGAAAAAAGAAAACAAGGAGATTTGGTTACCATTTGACCTCTTTAATGAACCATTACACATATAATCTGAAAGAAGTAAGAAACAATGATGCATTTAACATCTTAATATGCACTGAAATTTCCAACTACACAAGTGGAAGTAGAAGAAAAAAAGTAGCTTGATGCACAAAGTATCCCGTATTTATGTAGCGTTCAAAAAGTGAGAAACAGCCTACCCTAATGCAAGCATTAGGGAGTGCTTCTACTGCTCGAACACGTCTCCAAAGCTAAGTAAAAATAGAAGAAAAGAGCAATATTCTTGGCCTAAAACTTAGTACTCCTAGTACTAATATTAATTAGTAATGAGAAAGATTACATTCTCGGCTACCCAATATCTCAAATTAATTTCAAAGTCTTCCTCTTCTAACACGAAGATACGTGGTTTAACTTCCAGATACAAAATAAGTACTTAATATATAACATAATATTAACAAAAATACCTAAAAATAATGGGACTTCTTTCTTTTTCTTTTTGTTCTAGGGTTTCTTACCAAGAGTGTTCTTGTTATTATGCATCCATACTTTAAACACTTGCCTTCTCAATCCAGTTTCGTTGCACAACTGCTGCACCAATTCCTCATCTTCCCTTTGAATTCGCCACCCCAATTTATCCGCTAGTTCTTGCATTTTCTCCTTCTGTTCTTGGCTAAATTTTGTCCGAAATCGCTTCTTCGTAGCACTGCCTGCTAATACATAATTAAGTAAATAAAAGATATTCTTAATAACCCCTTTAACTTTTAAACAAAATTAGTCACACAATTACTCTCGAGCAAAGGTGGAGCTATTGTCGCTTACGGCTTCGGCCGAAATATTTGTCTAAAGAAATTTACTGAATATGTTTAGATTAATTTAAAATTTAATAACTTAAAATAATTAAAAATCACGAATTCATAAGCTTCAAATCCGCTCTACTCCCAGACTTATAATTTAGTGGTATAATGGAAGTCTCATGGCTTCAAAAAGATTTTAAAAATAAGTGGTCACACATCAATTCAATTTTATCTCCGCATTATCAAGACTTACAGTCCTATTCAAATGCTAGCGTGGAACTCTAATATTTTCTTGAATCCGTTGTATAAATTTTTGGCTATTATCACCTTCTAACTCACAACCCTAATTCTCTTATATAATATATAAAAAATTAAAGAAAAAAAATTATACCTCCGCTATTATTGAGGTTGAACATGTCCTCCTGATCTTCACCATATCCACCACCTCCAGAAGTCGACGGCAAAGCTAATGGTCTTTGTTGTGGCGCCACGTGGTACTGTAAATACCCACAAGGTGGTGGTAAGCTTCTGTAGTACTGCGAATGGTAATTAACAAACGGTGGCGGTTCAACGGTGGTGATAAGTGGTGGTTGAGTGATTTTACGGTGGAAATTGCGGTGGCAGTTACAAGCAGCACATTTGAGGGAATCAAGTGAGCCATCTTCACCGGCAGGCATGAACTCACCACAGCCGTCTACGGCGTGGCCGCCGATACCTACGGCGTGGTTCTTCAGACACTCTTTGTACTTTGGCTTATTATTATGCCACGTGTGCACTGCAGCTAACGGTTCGAGTTCCATTGGTGTAGGACTCGGCATTTTTGTTGGTTGAGTTGAGTTCGAGTTATTGAGTGAGTCGTAACTCGGTGGTGGTTCAGTTTCTTCTTCTTGATGATTTTCGAAGTCCATGATTTTCTTTAGCTAAAAATTTCACCACCTAATCATGTTGAGTAATCTATATATAATAACGAATGCTATACTGTAAGTAAAAACATTCCGTTACTGCGAAGCGGATTTAGAATTTTAATTTTATGAATTTAATATTTAAAATTTTTAATATTAAATTTATTATATTTTAAAATTATAAATTTATATTTTTATTATTTATTATAAATTTAATAATTTTTACGTATAAATTTATATTTCATATTAAAATTATGAGTTCAGTTAAAGCCGATAACTGTAAGCTGCATTCGCCTCTGCTACTACTATAAGATTAACACCGGCAACTATGAAATGCCGGTTTTGCTTGCATTTTCTGGACTTTTATTACTACAAGTAGAAATTTCTTTCTTGGTTGACTTATTAGTTATTTTATGTGATATTATTTGACTGATATAAAATTTAATGTGCTAAAAATATTTTTTTAAAATTTATAATTTTTAATATATCATCTGAGCAAGATTTTTTGTACTTATAAGACTTTAATAATTTGTGATTTTAAAAATATTATAATATTGTGTGACTGTAAGAATTTATCATTAAGAATAAAATGAACTATTCAAGTAAAATTGTTTCTAAATTTATAAATTTATCACTCTGTTTTAGAGATAGAGTAAAAATTTAAAATTTATGGATTCTGAAATTGCCGATAAAATCTATAGCCTGGATTCTCAACTAAATATATATATTTAAACAAAAATACTAGACTTATCTATACTCGTACTTAATACTCTAGCTCTGTTTTCTGTTTAGGACGTACTAAAAATATAGTAGTATCAATTTTTTCAAACGTATGAAGTACTACATGTTTTTAAACTAACAAAATATTTTTCTGAATTAGCAAATTTGATGAGTTTTCAATGGTAAATTTCTCATTAATATCTAAAGCAAAGTTGGTGCAACGAGGTGCACAACTCTTTCCTCTAATTTGCATGGGTTTCATTTACTTTTCCATTTCTAACTCTAATTTTTCATTTGCTTGCTAATGGGTGAAGTTTTTTATTTGACTCAATAGAATTTGTAAGATAAAATTTAGTTTGGCATGTGTTTGCTTAGCTCCTATGCCTTTAAATATACCCGAACGATTATTAGATTATATGTCCTCGTAAGACTTTACTGACAGCCACGCCACGACTCCAGTGAGATTTTACTGGCAGATTATTGCACATTTGCTTTTACCGCATGGTAAAAGTGAGGAGAGAGGGGGCAGTAAAAATTGTTGCTCGAATTAGGGTACAGTAGTACACTGTGTACTCTGCAAAGCAGCAGACTGCACTCTTTTGAGCAAGGCGATTCCTTTTCTTCACTAGACCTAATTCTGATTCTTTTAAATTACTCCATCCTTTTCAATTTAATGATACGAAATTATTTGATTAATATGAAGTTTAACAACTAAAGAAAGATTTTTGGATTTACGATCGTAAATATATCATAACATGCATCTATATGGCTTTAAATATTTTTCATTAAACTAATTAAAGTGAAAATTTTAAATTAAATAATATTAGTATAATTTAACTTGAGATAGTGGATCACTTACCATTTTCATAGGTTATTAATTAATGATTATCAAATGATTTTTTTTCCGTAAATTTTTTACACCATCAATATATTTAAACTAATCTTACGAAGGTAATAAAGTGTCGTATTCCTAGTAAGAAGTACGTGGTGTTCTTTGCAATAATGTTTGTAATATATGTACATGCGCACATATAATTACATATATCATAACCATTGACTTTTCAATATATCTTTTTGACCAAAAGAGAAAAGCAACACGATTAAGGTGGCGCGCTATTCTCCGTTGCAATTAGTAGAGTAAGCACATGGATTTTCTCTTACAAGTCAAGTAAGTCGGAGGCTAAGATTGACACTTTTATATATATAGTTTCAGTAGAAATAAGAAAAGTATAAACTCATAGCAAATACATTAAGATATCACATTTTTCAAAAGAAAAAAAAATTATATTAAACTATCCGTCATACATTACATGTAAATAAAAAAACAAATATTATTAAGTCACCAAAATCTCAATTAGAAAATAGTAATACTTGTGGAGTTGTCCCACATCGGTAGAATTTGAGGTCTTTGGTCTCTTTATATGGTCTTGAGCAATCCTCATCTCATAAGCTAGCTTTTGGGGTTGAGTTAGGCTCAATATCCATTTATCATGGTATCAGAGTGGCGCAGCGAAAGCGTGATGAACCAATAACCCACAGGCCCATCCAAATTATTATTACCGATATTGAGGCCCAATTTATCACTACTAACATATTCCATATACAGGTAACAATAAAATATTCGAAGAAAACTTTAAAAATATGTTACTATTTCTCTGCTCGTGGTTATAGGTGACGTAAACTCGTTAAGTGCATTGATTAGTGTGTGACTGTGTGTAGGTAGGGAGAAAAGAAAGAGAAATGGATGAGCACGGGAATTACATGAGAAAAATTTAAGGTGTCGGTATGCTATGTTCAGGTTAGAGTTAGAGTTAGAGTTGGAGTTGGAGACAGAAAGGAGTTGGTTGTTGACTTACGTGCGATCTCCTACGCTACATTTAATGATTATCGATCTCCTTGTCTCGCATGTACTATAATTACTCCTCTATTAGGATCTAGGGATAAGGTTATAAGCGGCTACATTCTCTAGATTTTCTAATAAACCACTTCTTCTCAAAAGTTTTTCATTCCCAATTAGATCTTGGCTTATACAATTAGATTTAATAAAATAGAGTCAATTTTATTCAATATTAATATTTAAAATGTATATTAACTGATTTTGTAATAAGATAATATGTATACTATCCGAATAGCAGTAAATGTTGATAACACTAACAATATTCAATGACCTAAAAAATAGGGGATATCATTAAATAACAGTAAATAGCAATGAATGATATTTATGTAAATAAGAATGTGTGAGCCACCTGAAAAGGGTAAGATCTGTAGATATTCCTTCTCACAATGATGAATGATTGATGAGCCTTAGAATATTCAGATTGTTCTTGGATCAAGTGAAAAAGTTAGTCAAAAATCTTAAGAAAAAGGTATGTATTCTATGTATACAATAAAGCCAGCTTTTGTAAAGAACCTGGTATTTTCTTACAAGAGAATATCTTATGTCCCCTATAATTATGTCTATCCTAATGGTATAGGTACAAAGAATATCCACTAGGATATTTTCTTTTCATGTCTTATCCTAAAACTAGCCGTTATTTACCCTGTCTACGATGAGTGCTCGACCTTGACCTTGATCTTCGATGACTCTTCGACCTTGATCTTCAATAACTTCATCGGTTCCGCCCTTCACCTTTTAAGAGACTACTTCGACCTTAGGCAGGCCTTTATCGAAGTCATACTGGTGGCATGTGCCAGTCCATGAAGGCCTTCTTAATGCTAATACGGTTTAATCATATCAAAGATAATTTTTGGCCCATACAGTTAGTCCATCCGCTTGTTGAGGTCGTTCTCGCATGCGAGTTCAATGAGCGGATAATGTCATTCGTGGTCGATCTTATCGAGTAGAACATATGAGTCGTAGTTGTCGTGGCGAGCAGGTAACGTGGCCCTATGTGGGTCGCATATTTTAAATTCCTCAGATTTTTCGGGTAATTTGTTGGAGCCATCTGGTCCCAGAGATAGGGTGACGTCATGACATCTGTTACGCGGTGCCTTCCTGAGGTTCTTTGGAAGGGCAACGTAAGGCTAAGCAATCGATGTCAGTACGATTGCTGTCCGCCAACTGAGGTCCCCTCTGTATGCTAGACTAGATTGTCAGTGCCATACGGAAAAGCCAATATCGTGAGCAACGAGAGAATTGAGAGCTTGTAGAGAAAATTGAGAAAAGAGCTTGCTTGTATAAATGAAGGCTATTACAAAAGCTACGCGGTGTCGAGAGGGAGAGACATCAGTACAGAAAATTGCTTGTTTGCTTGAAAGAGTTTTGAATCCTTGTTCCCCCCTAATAATGATTTAAAAAAATAAATCAAAGTTACAGGAGTTGACCTAAGAAAGCTGAAAATACATACTAAGGAAAATAAAGTAAATCTAATCTATATTTACAATGAAAAGGACTTAGTATTCTACAAAGTAGAAACAAGTCCGTCAGCAGCAATTTTGTCATTAGGCTCAGGGTCCGTGCGCTGTGTTGTCTGCGCGCACGGCGCTGTGGGCATCTGCCTGTGGCTGGGCACTGGCGCTGGCTATTAGTGAGGCGATAGGGGCACTTGCGCGCTTGTCCCTTGGAGCTGCCAAGACCACGGAGCCGACCGTGGCGCTGGGCGTCCAAGGTGTCATGGGGCATGGCGGGAAAGCCACCCCTGACATTCTCCCCTACCTGAGTTTGCGACGTCCTCGGTGCCTTACTTGCAAGGTAATCATCAATTAGGCTCTTGTAGGCTTTGAGGTTTGTCCCCCTCTCCTAAGTATTCTCCTCTGCATCACGTCCATGCCATTTCACCAAGAACTCTTGGTGATCTTTCCTGGAGGCATGAATCATTCTATCATCAAGAATAGCTTTAGCACACCTTTTCCCTGTAGAATTGGGACCTCGAATACTGGGTGTTGTGAGTTGGCTCCGTGAAGGGTCTTCTGTATCTTCCCGAAAAGGTTTCAGGAGACTGACATGGAAGACAAGATGAATTTTCCACCAAGCTGGGGTATCCACCCGGTGTGCAACTTTTCCAATGCGCTTTACAATAGACAAGGCGAGGATCATGAACTCCCGCAAATAAGTACCGCTTTAGGATTTTGACCATCACTTTATCTCCTACCTGATATTCAACAAAGCGACGATTTTGATCGGCAAGCCTCTGCATCCGTTTTTGGGCCTTGACAAGATAGCTCCGCACTATCTCCAAGTTTTGCTTCCATTATCTTGAAAAGCTAGCAGCTCGAGGAGATTTTTCCATGTTTGGAGGATTCACAGTGTGTGTGAGTAGCGGTTGTTGTCCGTTAATAATTTCAAAAGCGCTATTGTTAGTGCTAGAGCTCTTTTGTGAATTGAAACACAACTGAGCAGCATCCAAAAGCTTCACCCAGTTCTTCTGCGATCCAGTTATAAAGTGGCGGAGATATTCCTCCAGCATGCCATTGAACCTCTCCGTCTGTCCATCATATTACGGGTGAAAGCTTGAGTTGTGGCTTAGTTTTGATCCAAGGCACTTAAAAAGTTGAGTCTCAAAATTGCTAGTGAAGCGCGAGTCGCGATCACTAACGATATCTTTGGGCAGGCCCCAATATTTGACGACATGAGAGAAGAAGAGTCGAGCTGTATCTTCTGATGATATATATTGTGGGGATGCTATAAAGGTAGCATACTTGGAAAATCGATCTACCACAACCAAGATAGTTGTAAGATCCCCGACCTTGGGCAAACCGGTGATGAAATCCAAGGAAACGCTTTCCCAACGTTGCTTAGTGACAGCCAGTGATTCCAAGAATCCTGCTTGTATCAGACGATTCGACTTGTCCTTCTGGCATACTAGACAAGTCTTCACATACTGAGCGACGTCATCGGCCATTTGAGGCCAATAATATGCACGGCAAAGTAACGCCATGGTACATTCTTCGCCAGGATGACCGGCCCACAAAGTGTCGTGGCATTCCGCCAGAAGAGTCCTTCGGAGATCTCCTCCTTTGGGAACATAAAGTCGATTTTCTTTCATTTTTAGGAAACCATCTTCTGTGTAGAACTGGCGAGTCTTGCCTTGTTCTACCAAAGTAACCAAATACTGTGCAGCAGGATCTTTAATAAGGAGACCCAGTATCTGGTCTTTGATGTTGGTGGCTACCTCGCTCCCCCTAAGGGTGGCGAGTAGGCACACATATGCTAGATCCGCTCTCAGACTGAGAGCATCAGCAACTTGGTTAGTCTTCCCACTGCGATACTCCAAGTTGAAGTGAAATTCCACTAGAAGCTCCTGCCACCTAGCCTGTCGACCATTCAACTTCGGCTGGGTCAGGAAATGGATAACAGCTGTATTATCTGTCTTGACCACTAACGGGGTTCCCAGCAGATAATGCCTCCAAAGGCGTAGGCAATGGACTACGGTCAATAATTCCTTCTCGTGGGCGGCATAGCGCCGCTCTGCATCCTTCAGCTTCCGGCTCTCATAGGCGACATGATGCCCATCCTGTAGCAAGACACCACCAAGTGCATAATCCGAGGCATCTGTCCGTACTTCAAATGGCTTGGCCAAATTAGGGAGGGCCAAGACGGGGCTACTAGACATAGCCGTTTTTAAGGCGTTGAAGGCATCTACTCGCCTGGATCCCCAATCCCAAGGCGTGACCTTCTTGAGGAGTTCTGTTAGCAGTACTACAATGAGAGAGTATTTCTTCACAAAAAGGCGATAGAAGTTGCATAGCCCAAGGAACGACCTCAAGGCGTGGACGTCCTTAGGCGGCGGCCAATCTGTGATAGCCTGAATCTTTTGTTGGTCCATCTTGATCCGCCCTTCCTCAATGACATGCCCGAGGAAATTAATTTTTTTTTTGAGCGAATGAGCATTTGGACAGCTTCACATATCATTCTTGCTCCCGCAATCGTGATAGGACCTTCCGCAAATGCTCCAGATGTTCCTCCAATGTCTGGCTATATATGACAATTTCATCTAAGTAGACCACCACGAGTTCATCAATATATTCCCCAAAGAGTTGGTTCATCAGGGTGCAAAAAGTGGCTGGTGCATTAGTCAAGCCAAATGGCATCACCAGGAAGTCATATGGCCCATACCTCATCACGCACGTCGTCTTGTGCTCGTCGCCCTCTGCGATTCGCACTTGCCAATAACCAGTCTTCAGGTCTATCTTGGTGAACACCGTCGCACGACCCAATCTGTGGAACAAGTCGGCCATGAGTGGGATAGGGTACTTGTTCTTCACAGTGATTTTGTTTAGGGCCCGGTAATCTACAAATAGCCGTAAACTCCCATCACGTTTCTTTTGAAATAGCACAGGGGACCTGTATGGGAACTTGGAGGGTACAATGATCCCCGCGTCTAGAATTTCCGTTAATTGTCTCTGAAGCTCGGTGAGTTCGGGTTATGATATTCTGTATGGCGCCCGGGCAGGTGGCTTCACACCCGACACCAGCTCGATTTCATGGTCCACAGTACGCCTCGGCAGAAGATGCTTTGGCATGTCTTGTGGCATGACATCTTCAAATTCTAGTAATAACTCCTTCACGGGTGCAGGAAAAGGACCCGAGGAGCGTTCTATATCTTCGATGCATAGAGTAGCCAAGAATGTTGGTTCATGTCTCTTGACTCCCTTCTTCAACTGCAAGGCCAAGATATTTTCCACGACCATCTTCATGGGCATGCACGGGATGGAGCAGGGCTTGGCCCCGTTTGTCCCCATCATCAGTAGCATGTCTGCATATGGCACAGGCATTGTGTTGGTTTTCCTCAGGAATTCCAGCCCCACTATCAATTCAAAGTCGTCTATGATTACGACCCACAGGTTGATTTTTCCTTCATAAGGGCCAAGTTTCACTGGCACATCTCTGGCTATTCCCCCAACTGGTTGAGGAGGTGAGTTGATAGCCTTAACACGACCTCTGCCATTTCCTATGACTAGGCCAAGGCGTTCCACCTGAGTCGAGGCTAAATAGTTGTGGGTTGCACCCGTGTCTATCATTGCTTGAATGGGTTTGCCATTGACCTTCACCTCGACGAACATTAAGGTCCGCTCCTGCTTAGGAGGGGTCTTCTCGTCCGCCTTGTTTTTTCGTTTCTTATTGATTGGATAGGGGTCTTTCTTCTTATGGATACCAGCACTGGTCTCCTCCAAGATGTCAGACAAAGAGCCAACAATTGCATTGAAGGCACCTACCGGCTTAGTCTGATCCACATCATCAGATTCATCATCTGTTCCATCATCAACAACTCGATGAGCATTCATCTGTGCATGTGGGTACTCATTATTCTAATGTGGTCCGCCACAATGACAACACCCTGAGGGGGGTTTTCTCCCCCGATCATTGTTGGTAGATGTAGTACTGGTACTGCCTGAGGAGGGAGCCCTAGATCTGTTTGCGGAGCTCCGATCTCCTCCACTTTTGCTTGGGCCACCAGTACTTGAATGACCCCATTTATATCCTTCTTTGACAGGTTGTTGAGGCCTATCTTTTCGAGTTTCCACTTGATAGTCCCCAAGGCATGTCGCTGCTTAGATGGCCTTAGGTAATGTGTCTACCCTTTGTCTTTGAAGTTCTATACGAGCATAGGGTTTCATCCCTTTCAGAAAGGTGAAGAGTTTGTCCTTGTCCCCCATGTCATGTATGCTCAGCATGAGCGCAGAGAATTCTCGTACGTAGTCCCGCATTGACTTGGTCTGGCGGAGCTCCCGTAGTTTCCTCCTTGCAATATACTCAACATTCTCTAGAAAGAACTATAAGCGTATGGCAGCCTTTAGTTCCGCCCATGTATCGAGATTATCCTCACCGGCCTTGATGCCTTCGTGTTTCACCCGCCACCAGAGTTTAGCATCACCTTGAAGATACATGGCAGCAGTTGCCACCTTCTTAGCTTCTTCTAGGCCTCCCACGGTATCGAAATACTGCTCGATGTCAAAGATGAAATTTTCCACTTCTTTGTCATTCCGATCCCCACTGTATGGCTTAGGCTCAGGAATTTTCAATTTCTCTGTCGCAGGAGCGAAGTTCACAGCACCCCCAGTTTGGTTCCCGCTTCCTCGAAGCAGGCCCGGTAAAGCAGCATTGACAACATTGAGATAGCCTGTCAAGTTGTCTGTGATTTGTTGCATGGTAGTCATCCTGTCTGCCTCTTGTGCCCTGTGGGCTAAATCTTTAGCACACTCCTGCTGGAAGCCCTCAAATTTCCCAAAAATTTTTGCTGCCTCTGTGGCTGTCGTTTTCCGGTCTCCTTCCGAGTCGCGGCTAATATTTTTAACGTCAACTTTAACCTGGTGCATCCTGCTATCCAGGTCGTCCAACCTTTGCAGTAGGTTGGTTTGTAGGTCTAGCACAGTTTCCATAATGGGCCATAATTCGTCAATTGTCCGTTCGAGAACAGTGATCCGATCCCCATAATTCACCATGGTCAGAAATAGTGTAATGGCAATGCGTTCCCTCGTCCGATGTCGAGTCTGATACCAACTGTTACGCGGCGCCTTCCTGAGGTTCTTTGGAAGGACAACGTAAGGCTAAGCAATCGATGTCAGTACGATTGTTGTCCGCCAACTGAGGTCCCCTTCTTACGCTAGACTAGATTGTCAGTGCCGTACGGGAAAACCAATATCATGAGCAATGAGAGAATTGAGAGCTTGTAGAGAAAATTGAGAAAAGTGCTTGCTTGTATAAATAAAACGCTATTACAAAAGCTACGCGGTGTCGAGGGGGAGAGACACCAGTACAGAAAATTGCTTGCTTGCTTAAAAGAGTTTTGAATGCTTGTTCCCCCCTAATAATGCTTAAATAAAATAAACCAAAGTTACAGGAGTTGACCTAAGAAAGCTGGAAATGCATACTAAGAAAAATAAAGTAAATCTAATCTATATTTGCAATGAAAAGGACTAAGACTTCTACAAAGTAGAAACAAGACCGTCAGCAGCAACTTTGTCATTAGGCTCAAGGTCCGCGCGCGGCGTTGTCTGCGCGCACGGCACTGTGGGCATCTGCATGTAGCTGGGTACTGGCGCTGACTATCAGTGGGGCGACAGGGGCGCTTGCACGCTTGTCCCTTGGAGCTGTTAAGTCCACGGGGTCGACCGTGGCGCTGGGCGTTAGGAGGCTTGCCAGGACGCCACGGGGCGCGTCCAAGGTGTCATGGGGCATGGCGGGAAAGCCGCCCATGACACATCATGCGTCATGATGATGCTTGTTCCCGACGTGTTGCTTTGATTTGTGTGTGACCCTTGATTGGATCTACTGTTTTGATTCCGGTGCCAATTATGATGAACCGTTTCGGGTTTGGTGTCTTGATTTCTATAAAAATGGGTTTTTGATTCTGAATTTGAAATTGCACTTCTATAGTTTTGAGATATCAGCCTTCTTCTCTAAATCTTATTTCTCTGTTTTATTTCCCTACACCATACCCCAATCTCTCCTTCTTGTATTCTTCTTCATTATCTCGGAGTATGTCAAACTTACCCTCAGATGCTGGTGAAGGGAGTTGCGGTGCTCCCTTGGAAGTTGTGTTTCCCACCCACGGGGAGAATGTTTCCGCCATTGCTAAGGATGAAGCTTTTCCGTCGCTGGAGGAGATACTCCCCTGCAACCCCGAAGCCAGGTCTAATCTCACTCGATCACCAGAAGTGGCACCCGAGAATTTTTTATTGTACGATGTCATCCAAAGAGTTGGTTGAATTCAAAGACAAGTTTGGCCTTCCCAACCACACCGAACTGATCCCAGCCGAAGGAGACGTGGTGCAGGTTCATCGTCCTGGGTACTAAGCTTTATATGCCTACTTCTTCCTCATCGGTTACTCGTTCCCTCTTCTTCCGTTGGTGGAAGAATTTTGTCGCCACTACGGCATTTGCCCTGCTCAGCTTGCACCGTACATTTACAAAGTTATCAAAATGTTAACTAAATTTGCTGAGTTGGGCGGGGTCGAACTGACGTTGCTGCATTTGGTGCATCTATTTTCCCCTAGCTTCTATAGGGGAACGATATTAAACCTTCGCCACCGTGGAGGAAAATGCTTGGTGGTGAAGACGGATGACAAGGCCAGTAGTCAGTTATGGCTTGAACTTTTCTACGTTAGAACTGAGGATGTTGTGGCTAACGTCGACGGCTTTCCTGAGGCTTGGAACTATACACGTAAGTGTCCTGTTTTTCTTTTTGTTCCTTTACTTGCTTTGTGTTAGTTGAATTATTCTCCCTTTCTTGTAGCCAATAACTAGCCTCCCCCTTTCGTCATGCGCATTTCCGATTGGGTCGAGCGAGTTCTCTCCAGTGTCGTAGGGATCCGCGACTGGCCGAGCTTTTATAAGAAGTTCAAGCCGGCTCTTCCTTCGACGGGTAACTTTTTTTCTCTGGCCGTGGTTGTCTTAATTTTTATTGTATGTCAATTCGTTCTACTAACTTCTATGTTTGTTTCTTTCCCAGGTACGGGGTCTTCTCGAAGAACCAGGGCTCTTGTGCCTTCTTTTCAGAGGAGGGCTGTTACGCCTTCGACTTCTGCCCCTGTTGCGACTAGTGTTCCTTCCGCACTTGCCCTCGCCCTGGATACTATGGCACAAATGTCTATCTCCATCCTATCTATTGCTTTTGTTCCTCAACTCTTCTCGCTGGTTGACGAGGATGATGATGTCTCCCCTGATGATGGGGTCTAAGGCCTCATAAGAGGAGAGCCATAAATGCAGGGGGAGAAATACCAATGGCCGTTGACTTAAAGAAGGCGACTTTGTTCTTCGAGAGACCGTCATAATACATGTTGAGGGAAGTACTTGGGTGGATTTCGAGGCCCTAAAACTAGAAGAGATAATTGTGGATGTGTCGGTGTGTCCTGAGGGGGAAACGATCAAGGAGGGGACACTTGATGACGGTCTCACACTTCCGAGGCAAGAGGAGACTTCGTCCTCTAGGGCTGCAGTAGATGTTTCCTCATCTGCCGGTGATAAAGGAAAAACCGTCGCTAAAGAGAACGCCAGATCTGATTCTGACATGGATCTGGACGAGTTGAGAATGATTGACGAGGGGCTCACCCAGCTCGAGGTGAGAATACAGGGGGGATCAAGGACACCTACGATCCCAATGGATCGCAACCTTCTTGTAAATACCGAGGAGGTAATCCTTGCCCTCGGCCGTCTCTATTCTGAAGGTGAGGGCATGACCATAGAGAATATAAACGATGGTACCTTGTCGAATAACATTGCCGGTCTCGCTCTCAAGGTAAGTACGATTGTCATCCGTCCTTTTCCTTATGCCTTAGTTTCCTTGCAGGTTCTAATATCTTTTCTCAGTTTTGTAAACGGTTATTCTGGAGATTGAGAGTGCTTGGCGAGAGAAGAGGCGTAAAGAAATTTACGTAAGCAGAAAAATAAGTAAACAACATGCCATGGGAATTACCTGGAGCTCCGAGATCGCTTTCGCTAAGGAGGCGACGTACTGGCTTTGAAAGAGGATTTAAAGAAGAAAGACGAAGAGCTGATGGCAGCTGTGGAGCGTTTTAACATTCTTAAGAGGACGTTAAGGGCCAAGGAGGAGGGGCTGGAACTCAGCAAAGGCATGGAGGCCAATGTAGCTACCTTCAAGCTCTAGTAGCCCTGCTACAAGGCCAGTTAGATGAGTACCAATTTCAGATGGATGCTCTCAGGAGTGAGATTGTCGAGAAGCAGGAGGAGCTCGAGAAGGCAGTGTCTTCTTGGTTGGAGGAACAGAGGAGAGTGGAGTTCCTTGAGTTGGCGAACCAAACCCTTCATTTCGAGCAGGAGGACAACTTGTCAACGGCTAGGGCGAAGGAGGACCGACTTGATGAGAGGATTGGGGAGTTGGAAAAGAAAACCTCCGATATTCAACATGTTCACAAACTCTTGCCTCAGGGTGATGCAATCTTCTGTCTTGTGCCCCCGTTCTTGGTGGAATCTGTAGAGGGCGTCAGACTTTCTGGTACTTGGGTCGGACCTCATCTTTGGCAGCCACTTCACCTTCTTTATGTGTTTCTCCAGGGAATAGACTATTTCTGTAGGTGAAACACAAAAGTTGTGAGCAGATAATAGGAGGCCATACCTCTCTCATTCCTATGAGTCCTCGTTCTCGGCCTAGATGGACCCTCATCATAGCGAGAGAAAGGAGGGACGGGGACCCTGACATAAGGCTGATGTTGTTCTCTGTTTGGCAGTGAGATTGGGTGATCCCTTCTCATGTTATCTCTTTGTTCTCTCCTCGGTTCGGCTTGTATCGAGATGAGCCGTTGGGTTGGCCTGCTGAGGTCGTCATCATCTGCCCGGACTTCGGCACAATAGGCATTATGGATTTCGTCCCAAGTGGTCAAAGGGTACTTCATCAACCATCTCAACAGCTTTCTGTTCACTTTTGAACCCTCTAAGCTCAACCCGTTCTGAAAAGCTACGACTGCCATCCCTTCAGATATATTTGGTAAAGTCATCCTCACCCTATTGAATCAGGCAAGAAAGTCCCTTAGTCCCTCTCCTAGGGATTGCCTGATGGCGAAGATACTGTTTACTCTTATTTCGGCTTTCTTGGCCCTGACATGTGTCGTCACGAACTTATCAACCATTTCCTCGAAGGTTTCTATGGAGTGGGCTTGTAGCTGTGAATATCATGTTAATGCCTCTAGTGAGGGTTTCGCCAAATTTCTTCAGCAAAAAGGAGGACACCTGTTCCTTGGTGAGGTCGTTGCCCTTCACGGCGGCGACGTACTGAGTCATGTGATCTTCAGGGTCGGTTGTTCCGTCATATATTCTGAGATATAGTGGCATTTTAAAGGTCTTTGGTATGGCACGTGGGGCTGCTTTCTCGCTATACGACTGCTCTATGAACTTGCTGGCGTCCCTCTTCGGCAGTAGCTTAGGGGCGCCCGGTATCTTGTCGACTCGTTCTTGGTGTTCTTTAATTTGGTCTCTAAGTGTTTTGTTCTCATTCTCCATTTCTTCCATTCTCTTCAGAACATCAACGAGGACGTCGTCACCTGCACTGTCAGTAATATTGTGAGTTATACCTGGCGTTGGAGTGTCCGATTTATCGCCCTATTTGTCTCCTTGCTATACTGTGTGGGCTCTCATGGTCTCTATGGTCGTGCATGGAGCTTGTTTATTGAGCACGATTACTAATGTATCGGTCAACCACACTTCGAGGAGATTTTTCATGGTCGGTGGAGTCCCTTTTTCTATGGACGTGGATGCCCCTTTTTTATTTGGTTTTGTTGTGCTACACTTGGGGGGGGAGCCGACCTCTTGCCCCTGGGGGAGACAGTGGGTGTCACAACATCGCCCATCATTTCATAACTCTCGTTGATAGCGTTCATGAGGTTGTCGGGGATGTCACATGTCACCTTAGTTTTGTCTCCTTGGTTACCTGCCATTTAAATTTGTGTACGTGCAGAGAAGGAGAAAAACTCCGTGGTTTGTTAGGTTAGCAAATCACATGATTTCTAGATCTAATGAAAACTAAAAGATTAGCTAAAAAATTCCCACAGACGTCGCCAAACTGTTTGACCCGAAATTAAATCTGGGCTTATACAATTAAATTTAATAAAATAGAGTAAATCTTAGCCAATACTAATATCCAAAATGTATGTTAACTGAGTCGTAATAAGATAATATGTATACTATCTGAATAGCAATAAATGTTGACAACAGTAACAATATTCAATAACCCAAAAAGATAGGGATAACATTAAATAACAATGAATAGTAATGAATAATATTTATGTAAATAAGAACGTGTGAGCCACCCGAAAATGGTAAGATCTGTGGATATTCCTTCTGACGATGATGAATGATTGATAGCCTTCAAATATTCAGATTGTTCTTGGATCGAGTGGAAAAGTTAGAAAAGAATCTTGAGAAAAATGTATGTATTGTATGTATGCAATAACGCTAGATTCCATAGAGAAAGTCAATGTGTTTTCTTACAAGAGAATATCTTATGTCCCCTACAGTTGTGTCTCTTTCTATTATAGGGAACAGATACCTAAAAACCCTAATGGTACAGGTACAAAGAAGATTCACTAGAATATTCTCTTTTTATGTCTTATCCTAAAACTAGTCGTTATTTACTATGTTTACGATGAGTGCTCGACCTCGATCTCGACCTTGATCTTCGATGACTCTTCGACCTTGATCTTCAATAACTTCATCAGCTCCGCCCCCTTTTAGGAGACCACTTCGACCCTAGGTAGGCCTTTATCGATGTCGTACTGGTGACACATGGTAGTCTATAGAGGCCTTCTTAATGCTAATATGGTTTAATCATATCAAAGATAATTTTTTGCGCATACAAATTTAAAGAGTAACTTTTGGTATTTATCAACTTATGCATTCATTTGAAGTCAGCCGGTTTGGATCGGCCTTTGTATATGTGCTAAAAGATTCGTGAAACAAGTAGAAATAATACAGTCAAACCTCTATAAATTAATAATGTTAGGACCATGAAATTTTATTAATTTAGCGAGGTATTAGTTAATTGCGTAAATTAATAATTATTAATTTATAGAGTATGTAGTTTATATATCTACAATGTGAATATGTATGAAATACATGAATTTAATTAATAAGTATTAATCATGCATATTAATTAAATTCATGTATTTTCATTGATAAATGTTTAGTATTTCATACATATCTCAAGTTAAATGTATAAATTCACTCAGCTATTAATGTAGTTACATGTACTAACATTAGCGAAGTTACTATATAAAGAGAGTTACTACATACAACTCTACAAATCAAAAGAAAAAATGACTTCTCATCTCAAAGGTATAAAAAAATCAACCATGACAGATGGTATGCGTAGAGAATTATGTGAGTACAAACAACAAAATCCAGCATGCACTCAAAGCAATTGCAACAGTGGGTGTCAGAGAAGTTTAATTTGCAAGTTAGTCAAGCTACAATATCAAATACAATCAAGAGATTAGCAGAGTATCTATCAATTTCTGACATTCCGAAAGATGATGCCAAAAGACATAAAGCTGCTAAATTTCCAGAATTAGAGAAGGCTCTGTACGAGTGGTTTGCTCGTAACCAAGATCGCGTTAATATGAGTGGGGAACTAATTGTAACAAAAGGAAAAGAGTTTCAAAAAAAGATGTATCTCATTGATACGCCTGATTTTCATTTTTCTCAAAGTTGGCTAGAGCGTTTCAAATCAAGACACGACATCAAGACATATCGTCGTTTGAGAAAGTGGTTCGGTTAATATGGAGGTGGTGGAGAACAATTTACAATCCATAAGAGAGAAACTTAATCAGTTTGCTATGAAAGATGTTTTCAATATGGATGAAACTGGATTGTTCTACAAGCTACAACTAGATCGTTCTCTTGCAACAAAGCAACTTGAAGGTAAGAAACAAGATAAGGAAAGACTTACAATTGTTATTTGCTGTAATGAGGATGGTTCTGAGAAAATTCCTTTACGGATAATTGAGAAGTACACAAAACTACGTTGTTTCAAGAATGTGAATTTGGGTAGCATGGATTGTGAATATCGTGACAACAAAAGAGCATAGATGACTGAGATTTTATTTCAAGAATACGTTCAACAACTTGATGCAAAAATGGATGGTAGAAAAATTATTTTAATTGTCGATAACTGTCCTGCTCATCCAAAAAACATTGAAGGTTTGAGAAATATTGAATTATTTTTTTTCGCCACCTAACACAACATCAAAGATTCAGCTTTGTGATGCAAGGATCATACGAGCTTTTAAGATGCATTCTTGGCGACGGTTTTATCGAAATATTTTGGAGGGTTTTGAAATTGGGAACCTGAATCCAGAAAAGATTAATGTTTTAGAAGTAATGAATCTTGCAATCTCGGCATGAAAAATAGATGTCCACTCAAGTACTATTGCAAATTGTTTCAGGCATTGTAAACTCCGATTGCCAGATGGTGAATCCTCGAAAAATCAAGAACAAATGGACAATGACAGCTTACAACAATTGCAGAATCTAATCAATGGATTAAATTATCGTCATACAATGAATGTTGAAGATGTTTTGAACTATCCGGGAGAAAATAACACAAGTTTGGAGTTGCCTACGGATGAACAAATAATTGAGAGTGTTATGGAAAGCAACAAAGAAGATGAAGTGGAAGACGATAGTGTGGAGTTAGAACAAGTTTCGCGCAAAGATGTTTTGAAAGCAGCAATCACCTTACATCACTTTCTTTTACAATATGAGAACTCTACACCAGATTTTCTTAATGCTCTAAGAAAGGTTAGAGATGAGATTCAAGGTGATATTAATTTTAAAAAGAAACAAGTAACATTAGATTCATATTTTCAGAAATCTTCTTAGATTAGTTATGAATTATATAAAAAATATTTTTACAGATCATGAATTATTAATTTATATGTCAAATGGGACCTATATGAATTTATTTTTTCATATTATCTTATAAATTTAGCGAATTATTAATTTACCACGTTGGTCCCGACTAGGGACCGGAGAAAATTATTATTTTAGCAAGATTATTAATTTATCGAGTATTAATTTAACGAGGTTCTACTATAGTTTTCAAACTCTATAAATCAAATACGTAGGCTGTAGTAAAATGATGAATTCGAAACGATAATGTTCAGATCCGAAATCCGTCTCTTTTTATCAAAAATCCGTCGCTCCTTTTAAAAGTTTGTGGCCAATTATACCCCATGAAGCAGTTAAAATGTTGTTTTGCATATAATTTAAATCCTTTTGAATTTTATTTGTAATAGTAAACTGTTTGATTAATTCTAAAAATGCTAGGAAGGTGGAGGTACATATTTGTCATTTAAAAAACGCATCTGTTTTATCACACCCCCACAGGTCACAAATTAAGAGTACGAGAGTAATTTTTGAAATAAAGTGTACACATAAAAAGTAATATAAAAACAAATTTATCAAGGGGTCTGTTTGTCTTGTAACTTTCGTCCAAATTCTATATTTGTCTTTAAAAATTTATTGAATATGTACACATTATTAATTTAGAATGCAGTAACTTAGAAGGAATAGAATCTCAAAACCATTAGCTTCAAATCCTGACTCCGCCTTCATGTGCTGTAGACAACCTATTCTAATGCAAGCATTAATAGCTGCTTCTACGGCTCGTACCATAACCTATAAGTCACACGTAAATAACTTTATCATTGCTTACCCTTCTAATAGCAAAATTCTTAAAATATTTATTTTTAAATATTTAGTCTGATAATAGGAGGATAAGACCATCTCCAACCTTCACCATTTCTTGGACCAAATGTTATTTTGGTGCAAAAAATGGTGCAAGGTTGCTCCAATATTGCACTATATTGTGCACCATTTTGGTGCATGAATAGTGTTGCACCAAATTTGGTGCAACACTATTCATTGCACCATTTTACTATTCATCCATATATTATTATTATTTTATTATTATATATCACTTTTAATTTAACATATTATAAATTTTAATTGTTACATTTACATTCCTAATATACCTATTCATCTACACAATTACTATTCATTAATATATATTTTTTTTTATTATATAACACTTTTAATTTAACATATTATAAATTTTAATTTATAATTTTAGATTCCTAATATACCTACTTATTTTTTATGTAATATCTTATAATATTAATTTTACATTATAAGTAGAAATGGTAGTAGATGAAAATTATCGATTTGAATAATTTTTAGCTCGACGCAAAAAAATTAAGAACAAAGATGCTCATTTTGCACTTCGTAATGCATTAGTAGAGCATTTATGGGAGCAACGTACTAATCATGGAAGTTGAATATTTATGTAGAAATTAAAATAAATTCTACGTTAATGTAATAGTATTTATTTAATTATATTTTATAAATGATTTCACTTTTATTTGAATTATCCATTAATATGTATAATGTATAACGTTTGATTACAATCTATATTATTTAAAATTTTATGGTATAAAATAATTTTTTGTTAAATAATTTATAGCAAAATATTATGAATTCCATGGGATGGATAAGTAAAATAAAATAATATAATATAAGAGAGAGAATAATATAAAAAGAATATTCTTTTTTGGTGCAAAAAATGATGCAATGGATTGGAATTAATTTGCACTATTTTGATGCATGCACTAAAATGGTACAAAAAAATGATGCATAGGACTGGAGATGCTCTAATGATGAGCAATTTTTCCGTTACATTTGACGAGGGAGATTTGCTTTAGTGGTAGATATCTCCACCACAAACTACTAGGTTGGAAATTCAAGTCATATCAAGGTCGAGTGAGAATATTGTTGATCCTTCTGCGTAAGATGCGGGGGTAAAAAAGAAGAAATATTTTCATTATTCATTTTTTTTGGGGAGGTGGGGTTCTTAACTCTTTTAACCTAAATAATCGTTCACCCAACTGCTTAAATTTATTCTCGTCTTTTCAATTTAGATGATGTAATTTGACTCGGCACGGAATTTAAAAAAGAAAAAAGTTTTTGAAATTTATAGTCTTAAAAGCTTAAGGGGTAAAAGCTTTGTGGGGCCATGACATTTGTGTAGTTATAAAAGTTTCTCAAGGGTAAAATGGATAAAAAGAAGAGTTTAAAGTTAAATTATTTTCAAATTTAAAAATTTATCATTTATTCTGGAAAACACTAAAAAGGAAAATACTTCATCTAATTTGAAACGGAGAGAGTAATAAATAGCCGATATATATATATATATATATATATATATATATATATATATATATATATATATATATATATAATTGTGTATAGTTAGTATCTAATCAATATATACTGTTAGTTTTGACAAAAGTCCCACATCGGTGGGTTTATCAAATTGGTTGGGATTTTTTCCTATAAAAGGAGGCCTAATGTTTAGGATTTAAACACACCTCTCATTTGCCTTCATATCTTCTTAAGACATTTGTATCTTCTCTCTTTAGTATTATTTCACTTGTATTTTTGGAGTGGAATAAAATATTGGTTGTGTCCGAGGAAGTAGGCAAAATTGGCCGAACCTCGTAAATTCTGG
>MCJB01018949.1:39974-86327 GCA_002018475.1 Nicotiana obtusifolia | reverse complement strand
AGGCCAAACATAACAATGGAAAAGCCATTATGGATTCAAATGTAGCTGATTGTGATGATTCAGACTTCTCATTAGTTACAATAGAGCCATCAACATCATCAGATATATGGTTGATGGACTTGGCTTGTAGCTATCATATGTGTCCCAACAGGGACTTGTTCGTGGACTTTCAAGAAGGAGAATATGGAGTCATCCACACAGCGGATAACAGCCCTCTTACCTCATATGGCATTGGTTCAATACGATTAAGGAACCATGATGGAATGATCAGAACATTAACAGATGTTCGATATGTACCAGATTTGAAGAAGAATCTCATCTCAGTAGGAGCCCTAGATTCAAAAGGGTTCAAAATCATTGCAGAAAATGGAGTGATGAGAGTATGCTCTGGTGCATTAGTGGTAATGAAGGCAAATCGAAAGAATAATAACATATACCACTATTGTGGTAGTACAGTTATTGGGACAGCGACAGTGACATCCAGTGACGAAAAAGAGACAGAATCAACCAGGCTATGGCACATGCGTTTGGGTCATGCTGGAGGAAAATCCTTGAAAACTCTATCAAATCAAGGATTGTTAAAAGGAGTAAAGGCTTGCAACTTGGAGTTTTGCGAGCATTGTGTCAAAGGGAAACAGACAAGGGTTAAATTTGGTACAACAATCCATAATACTAAAGGCATTTTGGATTATGTACACTCTGATGTTTGGGGTCCTTCCAAAACACCTTCATTAGGTGGGAAGCACTATTTTGTAACCTTTGTTGATGATTTTTCCCGAAGAGTGTGGGTGTATACAATGAAGAGCAAAGATGAAGTGTTGGGAATTTTTCTCAACTGGAAGACGATGGTGGAGAATCAAACAGGCAGAAGGATCAAGTGTATTCGCACAGACAATGGAGGTGAATACAAAAATGATCATTTCAATAAGATCTGTGAAAATGATAGCATCGTCCGACACTTCACTGTCAGACATACACCACAACAGAATGGAGTGGCAGAACGTATGAACCGGACCTTGCTGGAGAAGGTACGGTGTATGTTGTCCAATGCTGGCTTGGGCAAAGAATTTTGAGTTGAGGCAATTACATATGCATGCCACCTCATTAATCGTCTACCATCTGCTGCTATTGATAGCAAGACACCATTTGAAAAATGATATGGAAAGCCTGCTGTAGATTATGATTCTTTGCACGTGTTTGGCTCAACTGCATATTATCATGTGACAGAGTCAAAATTAGATCCAAGGGCAAAGAAGGCTGTTTTTATGGGGATTACTTCTGGAGTCAAAGGATATCGCTTATGGTGTCCTATGACAAAGAAAGTAATATTCAGCAGAGATGTTACCTTTGATGAATCTGCTATGGTAAAGAAGGTAACAGAAGATACCAAACACAATGAGAGTGCTTCTAAGCAGGTGGAGTTTGAGGGAAAATTTATTTTTCCTACACAAGAAGCAGAGGAGGAAACAAATAAATATCCTCTAGAAGAAGAGCCAGTAGAGAGGGAGATTCCAACTCAGGAATCTCAACAACAACTTGAATCAATTGCAACAAGCAGGCCAAAAAGGACAATAACAAAACCTGTTCGTCTCATAGAGACGGTCGCTTGTGTTGCCTCAATTGTAGCTGATGATGTTCCTGCCACTTATAAAGACGCAATCCAAAGTTCAGAAGAAGATAAGTGGAGGATTGCCATGAATGATGAAATACAGTCGCTTCATCAGAATCATACATGGAGATTGGCCAATCTCCCGAAGGGAAAGAAAGCAATTGGGTGTAAATGGGTATTTGCGGAAAAAAAAGGATTTCCTAACCAAGAAGATGTTCGCTACAAAGCAAGATTGGTTGCCAAAGGATATGCTCAAAGGGAGGGAATTGATTACAATGAAGTATTTTCTCCACTTGTAAAACATTCCTCCATTAGAATTATGTTGGCTTTGGTAGCACAGTTGGATTTGGAACTAGTTCAGATGGATGTAAAAACTGCATTTTTACATGGAAACTTGGAGGAGGAAACAAATGAAGATTATCCTCTAGAAGAAGAGCCAGTAGAGAGGGAGATTCCAACTCAGGAACCTCAACAACAACTTGAATCAATAGCAACTAGCAGGCCAAAAAGGACAATAACAAAACTTGTTCGTCTCATAGAGACGGTCGCTTGTGCCGCCTCAATTGTAGCTGATGATGTTCCTGCCACTTATAAAGACGCAGTCCAAAGTTCAGAAGAAGATAAGTGGAGGATTGCCATGAATGATGAAATACAGTCCCTTCATCATAATCATTCATGGAGATTGGCCAATCTCCCGAAGGGAAAGAAAGCAATTGGGTGCAAATGGGTATTTGCGAAGAAAGAAGGATTTCCTAACCAAGAAGATGTTCGCTACAAAGCAAGATTGGTTGCCAAAGGATATGCTCAAAGGGAGGGAATTGATTACAATGAAGTGTTTTCTCCAGTGGTAAAACATTCCTCCATTAGAATTATGTTGGCTTTGGTAGAACAGTTGGATTTGGAACTAGTTCAGATGGATGTAAAAACTGTATTTTTACATGGAAACTTGGAGGAGGAAATCTACATGACTCAGCCAGAAGGATTCAAAGTTGTTGGAAAGGAAAATATGGTATGCAAACTTGAAAAATCGTTGCACGGATTGAAACAATCTTCTAGATAATGGTACAAACGATTTGACAAGTTTATGCTGCGGCAAGGGTACAAGAGAAGCAAGTACGATCATTGTGTGTACTTGTGCAAGCTTAAAGATGGTTCCTTTATATATCTTCTCCTATATGTTGATGATATGTTGATAGCTTCCAAGGATTTGGAAGAAATTTATAAGTTGAAGATTCAACTGAAGAAGGAGTTCGAGATGAAGGATTTGGGTGAGGCAAAGAAAATTCTTGGCATGGAGATAATAAGAGATAGACGTTCAAAGAAACTCTATTTATCTCAGAAAGAATATTTGAAAAGAGTACTACAACGTTTTGGTATAAATGAGAAGGCTAAGCCAGTTAGTACTCCACTTGCTCCCCATTTTAAGCTAAGTACTACCATGTCGCCAAAACATGAAGCTGAACTAGAGTATATGTCAAGGGTACCATACGCAAATGTTGTTGGTAGCTTGATGTATGCAATGGTCTGTACGAGACCTGACATTTCACAAGCTGTTGGAGTTATTAGCAGATATATGCATAATCCAGGAAAGGAGCATTGGCAAGATGTGAAGTGGATTCTACGGTATATTCATAATACTGTAGATGTTGGGTTAGTTTTTGAGCAGGAAAGCAATCAGTCTGTAGTTGGATATTGTGACTCAGATTTTGCGGGTGATCTGGACAAACGAAGATCAACTACTGGTTATGTGTTTACTTTTGCAAAGGCACCAGTTAGTTGGAAGTCTACTTTACAGTCAACAGTTGCTTTGTCTACAACGGAGGCAGAGTACATGGCTATTACAGAGGCTGTGAAGGAGGCAATTTGGCTTCAGGGGTTGCTAAAGGAACTTGATATTGGACAAAAAAGTATCACAATTTTTTGTGATAGTCAAAGTGCTATTCAATTAGCGAAAAATCAAGTTTATCATGCAAGGACGAAGCACATTGATGTTCGGTATCATTTCGTACGAGAAATCATCGAAGAAGGTGAAGTCACGGTGAAGAAAATTCATACTACCTGCTGATATGCTGACAAAAGTAGTGACTGCGATCAAATTTCAACATTGTTTGGATTTGATCAACATTGTTGAACACTGAAGATCGAAGATAAAGACACAACCAAAATTTATTATTGAAAGAAAATTGAAGATGTGGAATTTTGCCAAGGTGGAGATTTGTTAGTTTTGACAAAAGTCCCACATCGGTGGGTTTATCAAATTGGTTGGGATTTTTCCCTATAAAAGGAGGCCTAATGTTTAGGATTTAAACACACCTCTCATTTGCCTTCATATCTTCTTAAGGCATTTGTTTCTTCTCTCTTTAGTATTATTTCACTTGTATTTTTGGAGTGGAATAAAATATTGGTTGTGTCCGAGGAAGTAGGCAAAATTGGCCGAACCTCGTAAATTCTGGTGTTCCTTTTATTGTTGCTTTATTGTCTTATTTATTATTTGGTGGCTGTCATAATTTTTGGTATAGTAGTTGTGACTTATTCACACTATATACATTTGGCTTCCGCAACATATACCGATTAGGAAAAATAAATAATAAATCCGATCAACTATCCGTGTAAACAGTCCCCATCCCCTTACAAGCCTTTCATCAGAGCATCAGTATAGGCTGGTAGCATGAATCAATAAGCCCAAAACTCGACCTGATTGTCATGTCAAGCCCTCCTTCTCATGTTCTTAAGAGTTTATTTTAGCTGCCAAATTAGAAGCTTCAGAAAGTTTAGGTTTAAAAAAATGTTTTGCAAATATATAGAAAATTACATTTTTAATGATTTGACAAGTAGCTCTGTGAACCAAAATCAATGGGTGGATTCATTTGGACTTGTATCATGCATTAAATAGATTTAACGTCAATAATAAATATGAATAAATTACGTTCTTACACGTTTGAAATGATTCTTGGTTGCTTATATGGAAAACTTCTATATACATATAAAATCAAATTCAGTAATATATGATCAGAATAAGAGTCTTATCAATTGTACATCATACTTAAGACGTAGAATTAGACTAAACAAAAGAATTAAAGACGTAGACATTGTCTTAAAACTTAATTTTGAATCTCCAAAGTTTCATGGTTTGTTTGCATGGTTCACATATATACTAGCTACGTGAGGATTAACATAATGTAGTGATTGATTATATTGGTGATTATTAATGAAGGAATCGTTCTGTTCAGTGTCGGAGGCATGATTTATGTTAAGGGATTAAAAAAAACGTGAGAAATAAACTAGCAACCTAATAGAAATTTTGAACCTCCTTGGCCACTGAGCTATGTTTTTGAATTGTGTCAAAATGATTCAACGTATAATATGTAAAAGTACAAATTGGATTTCGTCTTTTATATATAGTGTAATTTTCAAACGAAAAAAGTTAGAGGTAAACCTAAATCCGCCCCCGGTTATGTCATAATCATGATAAAGAGATCGGTAGAGTTTCTATTTTCCTTGTAGTTCCAAAGACTTTTTGTCTGGCCATAGTTTCACCAACATATATCTTTTAAGAGAACAAGGAATGGATGAGTAGAATATGGAAGCAAAGGGGATAGATATACAAATTTTATTCAATCCTCAAGTCCCATAAAATCACAACAAATATCTTAACATTGTAAATGCAATAACATCTCTCTCAAGCAACACATTACAATCTTGCTGAATCCAACAAAAATAAAATCTCAAAATTTAAAAATATTTTGGTAAAGAAAGGAGAAAAACCAGAATAAATAAAGAGTGAATATGTTACTTGTCCATCCAAGCTCCTATATTGTGTTATTGACTGTCAAATTCTCCTTCATCTATTTCGTACTTCTCGGAGATTTTCCCCCAACATCTTTAGCTACTTTAACATTCTGTTTACCGCTCTTATTGACGATATTTTTAGCTCGATTTCTGGAACTATCGATCTTAGTATAGCCAGTAACAGGAGTAGGACTTGATCTTAAACTTTGTGTCCAGTCAAATTTTGGAGGACGAATAACCATTTTCTGCATGTTATTTGCAACCTTAGAACTTTTCAAATTTTGGCGGACGAATAATCTCCTACGTGCTTTTTTCTTGATTTCTTTTATTTCGATCTTTGTCCCTCCTTCCATCTTTATGTTAATGTTCACTTCAGAAAGTGCTTTAGTGTTTGTACCATGTGTATCATCTGTTGCACCACCGAGGTCATTAGCTGATTTCTTTGTGTTCCTTTCCTCTTGATGTAGGTAAAGCCTGTGCAATCTTAGTGCTAATTGGCATATTCCTTCTTTTATTTCATCCTCTAAATCCCTCTCCACATCCTTTTCGAGCTCCCCTCGAATCTTCATCTCATTTGTATTCATCTTTTCAACTAAATGCATGCAACAACAAAAATTGTATCATTTTTGTACTTAGATTATCTTGATAAAAATTGTATCACTAATTAATAACCCCCTAAAAAAGCAACAAAAATGAAAAGAAAGAAAGAAAAGGAGACAACCTTTAGCAAGGGGTGTCATATATATGATAATGCTTCGTAAAAATTGTCATAAGGACCATGACAAATTGATGTGTGTCAACAATAAATATATAATAATCATTTTTTTGGAAATAAAAAAAACGTATATACACAATTGGAAGATACCATTTAAAGAAAATGATAAATGAACCTTGAGCCTAACTCAACCCCAAAAGCTAGCTTATGAGATGAGGATTGCTCATGACCATATAAGGAGACCAAAGACCTCAAATCCCACCGACGTGGGACAACTCAACAGAAAAAGTACAATATCAGGTCGAGGCAAGAAGTAAAGAGTTCAAACCATCGTAGCTCAAGATCCAAACCTGCTTGCCTGACGAATTATAACAATAGATTGCTTAAATTGCGTGTAAGCCCCCGTGAATGAGAGGAGGAAGAAATTGATCATTCAGAAGAAGTTATATTTTTGGGAGTGTACAAACTAATGGTCCATGCTGAATCTGATGATGGGGTTTGTTTTGGCTTTCTTGGACAATTTTATATGACTTAGGAATGATGTAGACTTTTAATGTTTTGATTGGCCACCAGTTGTTTAAGTTGGACTGAAGAAGACATGAAAGGGAATGTTTAAACATGAAATGACCGTTAAAGTTGGTTATTTCAGTTGGATGATTCAAACTTAGGCTCCAAATATCTCATTATATAATGGAAAATTTGGAAGCAATTTTTGTTTCTAGGGATTTGATTAGAGAGTTTGTGTAACATTTGTTTCTCTTATGTGCTTGACTTTTAAGAAATGTGTGTTGGTGTCACCTTAAAGTAGAATCATGTTTCTTTTTGTAGTAACCTTTTTTCACATGATGATGTGTATGTGAACATTGGAGAATTCCCTATGGAAGTAAAGCTTTTGGAAATCACTTATTTGTATTTTGTATCTTAAGCTTAGTGCCCTATTGGTGGTGTATCCCTTTCTAAAAACATCATTCTTTCTGGACTCGTTCTAATAACACATATATATACAAGAATAAAATGATAGAATAATGAAAGGAAATTGTAAAATTTTCTATATTTTGATTGATGAATTCATTGTTACAAGAATGCCTAGCTTTAAACAAGTATATATCTAGTAAAAATAAACTCGAAAAAGTGTATGGGATTGAACTCGGGATCGCCTACATATGGACAAAGTGGGCTCAAGTCTATACTGTTGGTATCAATCGTAATTACTGCTCGTTAAACCGGGGTCGAGGTATCAAAGATTGAAGGTCGAGAGCGAACAACATCGAATTAGAATACGAAGTCATGTACCCAAGATGATTCTATCGAGCTCGATTTCGGGAAATGTTCTAGGGTAAGTTATCAAATCTGAATGACGAAAGGACCGAAAATTCTGTGATAAGTAAGCGTCTCGGTGGGAATCACGACATTAATCAATAAGACCGTTAAATCAGCAAATCAAGAGATATTTTACCTTGTAAACAGATTCTTGCCTTGTATAAAAGATTATCCACATGCTATATACAGGGACAATGTAATTTTTCAAAGGGATCTCACGAAACAATCATTAATACAAAGAAAAGAAGTCTGTTTTTATCATTTTATACATTACTTTATTCGTCTGGTTCTATTTATATTTATTGTTCATCTTGGAAGAATCAGTCAAAGCCAGGATTATCCAAAGCTTGTGGTTTGCATTTCTTGTCAAGTTATCTACTGACTTTAATTTCCGTTATATTATTCGTTGTTTGTATCAAACTAAATCACGTATCCTTAAAACCACGTATGTATTCAATTGTTATCCGAAACCAAAGGTAAACAGTTTGGTGCCCACTGTGGGGCTAAGGATAATAAAGAGTGTTTCATACAATATTTTGTCACGCAATTTGTTTTACACTTGCTCTTCGAAGTATCTCTGATTTCAGGTTGCAATGTCGCATTCTCAATCTATATCTTTGTACGTCGATAATGAATTTGATCATCAAGGAGAAAACAACAACACAGCACACCATAATGAAGTTCCGATCGATGCTAATTCACAAGTGGCAATCGATGCAGATCAAATTACCGGCCCGTCAAATAGCGTTCGTAGGGAACCTCGATCAACGACACATACCTCAGAATGATCTTTGATATGTTGCAAGCCCAACAGGCTGCTATTGCTCAACTACAAAATCAAAGTCAAATATCGAACAAAGTGAGCTTGGACCTTCTCGGGGAACTGTTCCTAGGAATGAACCAATTACAAGAGAGCCAAATGAAGGTGAATCAGGGGCAAACTCCGGGATTATGAGGATGCTCGAGGAATTAACCAGACGAATTGAATCCGGAAAGAAAAAAATCGAGGCGAACGACAAAAAGGTGGAAACGTACAACTCCATGGTGGATCAAATCCCAGGAGCACCCCCGATATTAAAAGGCCTGGATTCCAAAAAAATTGTACAAAAACCAATCCCATCAAGCGCCGCTCCAAAACCAATATCCAAGAAATTCCGTATGCTAGAAATCCCCAAGTACAATGGAACGACCGATCACACGAGCATGTGACCGCATACACATGCATTATAAAAGAGAACGACGAGATCGAATCCGTTCTTTTGAAAAAGTTCAGGGAAACTTGTCGAAGGGAGCCATGGCATGGTATCATAACTTACCCCCCAATTCCATTGACCCCTTCGCTATGCTTGCAGATTCCTTTGTAAAAGCACATGTAGGCGCCATCAAAGTTGAAACGCGAAAGTCGGACCTATTCAAAGTCAGACAAAAGGAGAACGAGATGCTCAGAGAGTTCGTATCTCGTTTTCAGATGGAACGGATGGACCTGCCACCGGACACTAACGATTGGGCTGTTCAGGCCTTCACCCAGGGGCTCAACGTTTGAAGCTTGACAGCTTCACAATAACTCAAGCAAAACTTGATAGAATATTTGCCATCGCATGGGCCGATGTGCATAACCGATATCAATCAAAAATCAGAGTTGAAGATGATCAACTTGAGCCCCTTTCGGGATCCATTTATCCCATTGGAACTCATAATAGAGTTCGTAGGGAGATTTATCGTGAACCAAGACTGAATAGAGAATGACATCGGCCATACCATGGAGATAGAAAAATCACTATAGTAGGGCAAAACCCCCCGAGACACGAAAGGAGAAATGATCGAGATCAGAATAATCGAGGGCCCATAATTAAAGGCAACTTCGAGAGAACCACCGGTCATCAAGAGGCACCGCGATTATTGGAGTACAATTTCAATGTTGATGCGGCTACTCTCCTATCAGCCATCGGCCGCATCAAAGAAACTAAGTGAGCTCGACCGTTACAATCGGATCCAGCCCAAAGGGATCCTAATCTGATATGCAAATATCACGGTACTCACGGACATAGAACAGAAGACTGCCGACAATTGAGAGAGGAGGTAGCAAGGTTGCTCGAAAACAGACATACTTCGAGAATTTTTGAGCAACCGAGCAAAGAATCATTTCAGAAACAGAAATAAACATGCAAGCCAGGAAGAGCCACAACACACGATCAACATGATTATCGATGGAGTAGATGCTCCTCAAGGTTCGATGCTGAAACGCACCAAGATATCCATCACCAGGGAAAAGCGCACTCGAGATTACGCGACGGAGGGGATTTTACATTTTAGCGAGGAAGATGTGGAAGGGATTATGCAACCTCACAATGACGCGCTAGTGATATCTGTGCTCATACACATAATTAAAGTAAAATGCGTATTGGTTGAACCAGGCAGTTCGGCCAATATAATCCGATCATGGGTCGTAGAATAACTCGGCCTGATGGATCGAATTGTTCCTACAGTCTGAGTGCTCAATGGGTTCAACATGGCATGTGAAACCACTAAGGGCGAAATAACGTTACCGATAAACACTGCCAGATCCATTCGAGAAATGAAGTTTTGAGTAATCGGAGGGGACATGAGGTACAACGCTATATTCAGGAGACCATGGATCCACGACATGAGAGTCGTGCCTTCGACGCTGCACCAAGTGATGAAATTCCCATCATCGGATGGAATTATAACGGTTTACGAGGAACAACCAGCTGCAAAAGAAATGTTCACGGTGGAAGAAATAACACCAGTACCATCAGTTCCTTCGCAAAGGGTCGAGAACAAGATAAAATAGCAATCACAGACATCATCTTCGACAAACGTAGATAAACAAACATATGTCGAGGATGACGATTATGGAATCCCCAGATCTTTCATCAGTCCCGATGAGTCCGATTCTACCAAATCGACAATTGAGGAACTCGAGCAAGTCTCACTCCGAGAAGACTTACCTGAACGAAAGGTATATCTGGGCTCGGGCCTAAGCTCCGAGCTCAGGACAAAATTTATCCAATTCCTTATAACTAATGAAGATTGCTTCTCTTGGTCCCACCTTGATATAACAGGTATACCGCCGGAGATAACAACTCACAAGCTAAGCCTAGACCAGAAGTTCCGACTGGTCAAGCAAAAAAGGAGGCCTCAGTCCGAGATCAAACACGCATTCATCAAGGATGAGGTAAGTAAACTTCTAAAGATAGGGTCCATTCGGGAGGTTAAATACACGGAATGGTTAGCAAACGTAGTAGTAGTCCCTAAAAAAGGGAATAAACTAAGAATGTGTGTAGATTATAAGGATTTAAATAAGGCATGCTCAAAAGACTCTTTCCCTTTACCCAACATCGATCGCATGATAGATGCTACTGCTGGCCATGAGACCCTTAGTTTTCTCGATGCTTACTCTAGCTATAACCAAATACGAATGGACCCGGCTGATCAAGAAAAAACATCCTTCATCATTAAATATGGCACATACTGTTACAACGTGATGCCATTTGGGTTAAAAAAATGCATGAGCCACTTACCAACGCCTAGTAAACCGAATGTTCAAAAAATAACTAGGAAAAACGATGGAAGTTTATATTGACGATATGTTAGTTAAGTCCCTGCGAGCAGAGGACCATTTGAACCATTTACAGGAAACATTCGACGTGTTGAAGCAGTACAACATGAAGTTGAACCCGGAAAAATGCGCGTTTGGTGTGGGCTCAGGTAAGTTCCTCGGTTTCATGGTCTCGAATCGTGGAATCGAGATCAACCTCGAAAAGATCAAGGCTATCGAGGACATCACAATCGTAGATAATGTGAAGACTGTACAAAAGCTAACATGCCGTATAGCCTCTTTAGGACGATTTATTTCAAGATCATTCGATAAAATCCATCGATTTTTCAATCTGTTGAGAAAGAAGAACAACTTCTCATGGACACCGGAATGCCAACATGCTTTAGAAGAGCTCAAAAGGTATCTGTCTAGCCCACCCTTGCTACATACACCGAAGATAGGTGAACATTTGTACCTTTACCTTGCAGTCTCGGAGGTAGCGGTAAGTGGAGTCCTAGTTTGAGAAGAGTAAGGTACGCAATTTCTGATTTATTACGTTAGCAGAACCTTAGACGAGGCTGAGACTAGGTACCCTCACTTGAAAAAACTGGCACTCGCTTTATTGAGTGCCTCCAGAAAACTGAAGCCTTATTTCTAGTGTCATCCCATATGCGTCGTAATGACTTACCCGTTAAGGAACATAATACATAAACCCGAACTCTGTGGCCGATTGACCAAATGGGCTATCGAAGTAAGGGGGTACAATATTGAATATCGACCTCGAATTGCCATCAAATCTCAGGTGTTGGAAGATTTCGTTGCCGATTTTACACCATACCTAACACCCGAGGTCGAGAAAGAGCTACTGGCCTGATCGGGGACTCCTTCGGGAGTGTGGACCCTGTTCACAGATAGTGCCTCGAACGCGAAGGGATTGGGGCTTGGTATCGTGCTAAAGCCCCCAACCGGTAACACAATTCGATAGTCTATCAAGATTGTAAAGTTAACTAACAATAAAGCAGAGTATGAGGCCATGATTGTAGGCTTAGAACTAGTAAAAAACTTGGGAGCGGAAATAATCAAAGCTAAGTGCGGCTCCCTTCTTGTGATGAATCAAGTCAACAGAACATTCGAGGTCAGAGAATGACGGACGCAAAGATATTTAGACAAACTACAAGTTACACTACATTGGTTCAGAGAATGGACCTTACAACACATACCTCGAGAGCAAAATAGCAAAGCCGATTCCCTCGCCAGTTTGGGATCATCGGTCGAAGATGAAGAGATCGAATCCTAAAAGGTTGTACAGCTCATGAGGTCGGTAGTGGAAGAAGGCCATGCGAAAATCAATACGACAAGTCTACCTGGGATTGGAGGAACAAATACATAGAATACCTCAGCTCCGGAAAACTCCCCTCATATCTAAAAGAATCAAGAGCCTTGCGCACAAAGGCGGCTCGGTTCTGCTTGTCCGATGATGGAACTCTATTTAGAAAAGCGTTCAACGGGCCCTTCGCGATATGTCTGGGACCGGGTGACACTGAATACATTTTAAGAGAAATCCACGAAGGCACTTGTGGGAACCACTCCGGTGCCGAACCCCTAATCCGAAAATAATTAGAGATGGTTATTATTGGGTCGACATGGAGAAAGATGGGAAGGAGTTCGTTCGAAAATGTAACGAATGTCAAAGACATGCCCCGATAATCCATCTACCCGGAGAAACATTACACTCGGTCTTATCACCATGGCCGTTCATGAAGTGGGGAATGGACATTGTTGGTCCTTTTCCTTACACACCAGGTAAGGCTCAATTCATTCTTTTTATGACTGATTATTTCTCTAAATGGGTGGAAGCGCAGGTATATGAGAAGGTTAGGGAAAAAGAAGTAATCGAGTTCCTGTGAGATCACATCATATGTCGGTTTGGAATGCCATCAGAGATCGTGTGTGACAACGAGAAACAGTTCGTCGGTAGCAAAGTGACAAAATTCCTCGAAGATAACAAGATCAAAAGAATCCTATCAATGCCCTACCATCCCAGCGGGAATGGATAAGCCGAATCTACCAATAAAACAATACTTCGACATCTCAAAAAGAGGTTAATCGATGCAAAGGGGAAATGGAAGGAGATATTTCCCGAAGTCCTGTGGGCGTATCGTACGACCGAGAAATCAAGCACATGAGCCACTCCTTTTTCCCTGGTTTATGGTGCCTAAGCTTTGATACCGGTCGAAGTCGGTGAACCAAGTAGCAGATTCCGCTATGCGACCGAAGAATCGAACCACGAGGCTATGAATACGAATCTAGAACTGTTTGATGAGAGAAGGAAAGCTGCCCTTATCCGATTGGCCGCTCAAAAACAAAAGATCGAAAGATACTACAACAGGAGAACCTATCTTCGACATTTCAACATCGGAGATTTAGTAATTAAGAAGGTCACACCCAACACACGAAACCCGAATGAAGGGAAATTGGGACCTAATTGGGAAGGACCTTATTCCATCATAAAAATCACCGGAAAGGGATCCTACAAGCTTGGAACAATGGACGGCAAACAACTACCAAACAACCGGAACATAAATCACTTGAAGCGGTACTACTGCTAAGGTACGATCCTTCATTCCTTATTTTTATTTGTTTCTATTCTACATCGGCAAACTAACATTTGCAGGTACCAAATAAAATTGCATTGAATCGGGGAGTATGGGATTTTAGGACTAAAAGCACGTGTTGTACTCTTTTTCCCCTGAACCAGTTTTGTCCCAAACTGGGTTTTACGGCAAGATTTTTAACGAGGCAACCAGTAAATCATGCTAACTTAGATTTGAAGGCCGTTAAAAATTCGGTGACAACAATATTCGATGTTAATCATCAATCGACCTCAAACATTGGAGGGCTGCTTGACTACATTGGCTTGGAAAAACATCTCTAGAATCAAAGATCATTAGGATTCAATGTAAGGGTCAAACGATAAAAGGAACCGTGCCCAGATAGATCGATCGAACCCCAGCTTAAATTGTACAAGCACATGAACGAGAATAAAGATCTCTTATATACAAATATCTTATCTCCGATCAGATAAGACTAAGGGCCACTTTAATTTTTGTTCAAATAAACACTGTTCCACTTGGGGACTCACCGAAAAGCAAACTTACTCGAGGGAAATAAGACCTACTAAGGCAAATCCCTATCCTTTAAAGGCTAAGGCTATTCCGAGTTAACAAAACTCGAGGGGAATAAGACCTACTAAGGCAAATCCTGATCCTTAAAAGGCTAAGGCCATTCCGAGTTAACAAAACTCGAGGGGAATAAGACCTACTAAGGCAAACCCCGATCCTTAAAAGGCTAAGGCCATACCGAGTTAACAAAACTAGGGGGAATAAGACCTACTAAGGCAAATCCTGATCCTTAAAAGGCTAAGGCCATTCCGAGTTAACAAAACTCGAGGGGAATAAGACCTACTAAGGCAAACCCCGATCCTTAAAAGGCTAAGGCCATACTGAATTAATGAAACTCAAAGGGAAATAAGACCTACTAAGGCGAACCCCGATCCTTAAAGGGCTAAGGCCATACCGAGTTAATGAAACTCGAAGGGAAAACCCTACTAAGGCAGATCCCAAACTTTAAATGGCCAAGGCCACATCGAGTTAACAGAATTCAAGGGGACAGAAAATTTATTGAGGCAAAGCCTCAGTTCTAAGGGTAAGAGTTAAATCGAATCAGCAATGAAAACCATGGAAATAAGGAACGGAAAAGGGGCTTTTACATATACACATAACAAAATACGATTACAAAAATGGGCACTTCATTACATAATGTCAAAAAGGAAAAGAAAAGGGCGCCTAATTCTTCAGAGCTCTCGGAATCATCTTCCTCCGGAAAGGCTAGCTTCCTGACTTCGGCCTCGGTCTTTTTGGCATCTTCGATCTCGGCCAATAGATCGAAGCCCCGAGCATGCATCTCCTCGAGGACGAACAGGCGAGTTTGCCATTTTATGTCATCAACTAAATTTTTTGATTGATATTGAGAAGCCTCGGCGTCGGCCTTGTACTTGGCCACCAGCTCATTGGCCTCAACTTTGGTTGCAGCAGCCTCCGATTTTGCCGTATGCAACTCGTTGGCTAAAGTATCTCGATCCGAGGTGATCACACTGACTTGGGACTGGAGTTCATCGGTGCTCTTAGTTAGAGCCTCGATTCTCCCTTTTACTTCCCTCAGTTGAGCTTCTACTGAAACTAACTAAGCATGGAAGGCCTCTTTTTCTGAAGCCAGCTGATCCATCTTGCTCTTCCACTCATTGGCTTCAGCTTTAGCCGTGCTTGCCTCAAATCGGAATTGGGTGATTTGATCAAGCTGTTGCCTCACTTGCTCGACTAAGCCAGAATTGTCTTTCCGAACGAGATCCAATTCAGCCCGAAGGTTCACCATCTCCCCTTCGAGCTGCTCGCAGCGTCTCGAATCCTCCCGGTGGCGAAGGAAAGCCTCATGATGAAGTACCGAGGCCTCAACACGAAATAAAATATTGCAGTTAGCTAAAGTTTTAAAGTGCAAAACAATGAACACTAGATAAGGCTTATCAGAAAATTACCCTATTCAATGCTTGTTGAGGTTCGTTGAACAAGCAGGATGCATCCACTTCGTTCATCTTGGCCTGATCTTCTTTGGTCACCAAACACCAAAGATAGCTGGCCACACCTACAGGAGCGGAAAGGACCTTATCATCTTCATGAATGGCAAAGGATACGATACGCTTTCGATCAGGGTATGAACTCGGAGCAGGAAATCTATCGACAAACTTTGGACCGAAAGAAACCCCGCTTGTGCCAGTGGACGGACTTTTCCTCGGTACTTCCAGGTTATCGAGCCCAAAGGTATCTTCAACGGACGCCGAATCCACGCCATCGAAGAAACCACGGAAAGGGCCTTCCGGTACATGGCCCCCACCCGGGGAATGCTCTTTTGCTGCTTGGGCCTCGTTGAGTGTCGACTCCGAGAAGGAAGGAGAGTCTATCATTTATATGGGGCCTAAGACCCCTTGCGAAGCCCTCTTGCATCGGTAGAAGCCCCAGCTCTTGCCCCCATTTCAGATCCCCCGACCTGATAAAGGTCTGTTTCATCGGCTCTCAGCTCGGGGACTCCCCGTCCTTTAGTTTGGGACGGCTCGCTACCCAAAAAGTCGAAATCCTCATCTCCTTCGGACTCGTCCCTCAATCAACGAAGTGAGTCCGAGGATATTATTCGGTCATCAATGTTGCTCTTGGGCTTACGAGCTATCCTCTTCTTCGGCCTATTTTTCTCGGGCTCTGAAGAACTGGGGGCTTCTTTCCTCTTCTTCTCTTTCTCCTTCTTTGTAACAGGGGGCTCGCAGGGAACCTTATCACCAGTAGACGCAGGCCTCACTTTAACGTCCTTCGATAAACCTACAAATGAAGAGTAAAGCAAATTAGAAATCAATAACCTGAAACGCTGAGCTAAAACTTAACCTGTCTCACCATGGAGTTGGGCCTCTCATCGGCCCTTCGAGAGCTCACGCCAAGCACATTCCGGATAGGGTCTCTGGGATACTATTCTTTCAACCCATTCCTTCAGGTGAGGAATCCCGGCCGGCATCCGAGATACGGCTACACCATATGAAACTAGTTAGTAAAATGACAAAGGAGAAAACATTGAACAAGTTGAGATATAGGATGACACTTACGGTTCATGTTTTATTTCTCGAGGAACGGCATGTCTTCGGTTGGAATTGGGTTCGATGTCTTCACTCGAACAAATAGGCCCATCCAGCCCCGGTCCCTATCCTCATTGATGCTAGAGAAGGGGGCTTTGCTTGCCCAGGCTAGCAAGTTTTATTAGTCCCCTCGAAAAAGTCGGGAACTATATAACCACAGAAGGTGATCGACGGTGAAAGGATGCCTGTCCATCTTGCTTACAAAAAAGCGAAGGAGAATGACTATTCTCCAGAAAGAGGGGTGGATCTAACCCAATGTTACTTCGTACCTTTTGCAAAAGGCAACGATAACCGGGTCCAAAGGGCCTAACATGAAGGGGTAAGTGTAAACACTCAAATAACTCTCCACGTGGGTGGTGATCGCCTCTTCCGGTGAAGGAACGACCACACACTTGCCGATCCAGTTACAGTCTTCTTTGAACTTGTCGAGGACTTTGTCCGTAATCGAACAAATGTACCTCGTGACTGGTTCACACCGGCCCAGTATCAAAGAAGTATTATCTACTTTAAAGTCTGCGCCGATTGAACATCCAGTCGGTACAAACGCCTTCAAAGGATGTTCAGCCATGGTTTCCTCAACATCAACAGGTTGAGGATCTTTAGTAGGTTGAGAGGAAGAAGGGGTCTATCTCTGAGGAACGGATTTTGAGGTCTTCGCCTTTGTTGTTAAAAGATAAAGAAGATAGAATATGCAGGGGTAAGATAATAACAAAAGGGGGATCACTTGTAAGGAAACTTAGAGAAATTGAAGAAGGGAATGGTTCAATTAATCAGATAACTTAGACGCCTGAAATTGAAGATAAAAAAAAGGGTATTATAACCCCTCAAAGGCGGCGGTTCGCGTCCCAAAGCGGCGAAGCATTAATTGGCATTGCATAGGTTTGCCTCAAGTTTGTCTCTGATGAGACATTTTCGATACGTACCATGTACGTAACAGTTACACCGACATTTATCAGTATAATGATTCGTTTCCTTTGATGGGACGCTTCGACTTCCGTGCCACATGCGTCATAAGTATGTCGCCATTCAACCTAACCAAAAAGTTGCGGCTCACATCGCTTTTCATCATTACTCTCCAAAAAATAAGGGGACTATCTGTATGGGGTCGAACTTGGGACCGCCTACATATGGACAAATCGGGCTCAAGTCTATACGGTTGGTATCAATCGTAATTACTGCTCGGTAAACCGGGGTCGAGATATCAAAGATCGAAGATCGAGACCGAACAACATCTAATTAGAATACGAAGCCATGGTGCCCGAGATGAGTCTATCGAGCTCGATTTCGGGAAATGTCCTAGGGTAAGTTATCAAATCTGAATGACGAAAGGACCGGAAATTCCGTGATAAGTAAATGTCTCAGCGGGAATCACGACATTAATCAATAAGACCGTTAAATCAGCAAAACAAGAGATATTTTACCTTGTAAACAGATTCTTGCTTTGTATAAAAGATTATCCCCACTCTATATAAAGGGGCAATGTAATTGTTCAAAGGGAACTCATGAAACAATCATCAATACAAAGAAAACAAGTCTACTTTTATCATTTTATACATTACTTTATTCGTCTGGTTCCATTTATATTTATTGTACATCTTGGAAGAATCAGTCAAGGCCAGGATTATCCAAGGCTTGTGGTTTGCATTTCTTCTCAATTTATTTACTGACTTTAATTCCCGTTATATTGCTTGTTGTTTGCATCAACTAAATCAAGTATCCTTAAAACCACGTATAAATTCAATTGTTATCCGAAACCAAGGGTAAACAAAAACAAAATAGAAAATAGAAGTATACTATAAATTTTGTACACTTGTTATCTTTACATTAGACTAAAATAAACAAACTAACCAACTAATATTCCCTACAATCTCTAGTACGTGTGAGCGCTTCTACACATGTGAGAAAGTTCTAGAGCTGAGCTCCACTATAGACAGTCCAAATTTTATCACTTAAAGTTGCCTTTGGTTGTCGGGATGATGACACATGTCCTTTCACATCTAGGATCAAAATGAGGAGACTTTTCTATGTCCGAACATTTTCTTTTGACTGAACCTATTTGCTTTTCTTGTTCAAATTTTATACCTCTTTCTTCTTCTGTAAATGGTATGATCGTGTGATTTTCAACATTCCCCCACAAATTGGAGGGGAAAGATGACACTCCCAACTTGCTGAGAATCAATCGATGAAAGGGCCTTGAAGGGGTTTAGTGAATAGATCGGCAAGCTGAAATTAGGAATTGAAACTTGACTAGGAACATTCTTGATTTGAAATTGGAACCACATTGCTTCATAATTATATCTAAGATTGACTACATTAGGATCCATCAAGTATAATACTTCTTTGGCTTCAAAAAAAACTTGAGCCCTCTTCATTAGAGAGGCCTGCAATATATTGTGACTAGAAGAGAATGAGAGAATGCACTGAAATTGTGAAGAAAACCTACTAATAAATAGTAAATTATATCTAAAAGTAGGGACATGAAGTACATTCTCTAAAACACAATCAGGAATAATTGAGACTCTACCTATGTGAGTGACTGTTACCTTAAAAGAATTAGGAAGATTTATATGTAAAGGATCAGGAAGAAGCATTAGAGAAACAAAAGCATTTGAGTCAAAATACATATGTTCTGAAGCACCTGAATCTATAATCCATCTATTTGAATTAAAAACTGGAAAACATGTTCCAGGATATTTGATAATAGTACCAGCCACTGCATTTTCATTAATCTCTGAATTTGAGTTGCCTATATCCCCAATTTTGACTTGTTTAATTAATTGAACCAGTTGTGAAAGCTGATCTTTGGAAAGATGCTGGTTCAGTGCCTCAGTGCATTTGTTTGTGTTATCATCTCCATGTTCTGCTGAGAATGCTACATTGCTTCTGACTGTGCCTTGTCCTGTTTTTCCATTGGCGAATTCAAAATCTTCTAGGAATCCTATTATTCTGTAGTAATCTGCCATGTATGGCCTGTCTTTTTGCAATAGGTGCATGCAATATTGGGGTTAAACTTTATTTTCTTTCCTCTGAAAAATGGTGGCTTCCGAGGTGGATTACCAGGCCTTTGGAATACATTCCCTTATTTCTGGTTTTGACCTGTGAATTTCTATTTTCCATTCTCTTTTGTAAAAACTTGCTTGATTTGCAAAACCTCCCTGAATGTTGGTCAGACTTCCTACCATGAAGGATGAAGTCTCGGCAGAAATGAGAGGGGTAGCATATACCTCTCTTTGGTTTTCATCATGCAAAATCAATGAATATGCTTGATCAATGCTAGGCAGGGGACTCATCATGATTATATTTCCCCTAGCTTGACCATATGCCTCATTTAACCCCGTGAGAAGCTGTATGAGTCTCTCATCTTCTTGTGATTTCTCCTGTATTTTCTTTCCTTCACAGACACAAGTGCAAGTGCACTTGATGTTGGACTTGAGTGAATCTAGTTCATCCAAGAGTCGCTTGAGTTTTGTGGAATAAGTTACAATGTCATTTGTTTCTTGAGTTAAACCTTCTAATTCCTTTTGCAGGTGGTACAATTTTGCGCTATTAGATTGTTCAAATCTGTGTTCCAAACTAGTCTAGGGATTCCTTGTAGAATTAGAGTAAATCACACCGTCTCCTATGTCCTTACACAAAGAATTTAGGAGTCAAGATGTAATCATGTCATTGCATCTACTCCAAGGTTGAAAATCTTTGGAGGTAGCAGCAGGAGCTGCGCAGTATTGATGAAGTCCAACTTGTTCTTTGCTGAAAGGGCTATGAGCACAAATCTCTTCCAACCTTGATATCCTTTGCCATTAAACACAACATTCACTAAGCTCATTCTTGGAGCATCTGAAAAGTGGAGGAAGTATGGGTGATTAGGATCAGAATTTGGTCCATTTCCGGTTGATGGACCAGGAGTTTGAGCTACAGTTGAGTCTGGCATGGTGAAGAACAAATGAGAGGAAGAGCAAAAGCATAATCAAAAGAAGATAGATTGAATTTCTTTATGATCGAGCTACTGCTCTAATACCATGATAGAATAATGAAAGGAAGTAAAAAATTTCTGTATTTTGATTGATGAATTCATTGTTACAAGAATGCCTAGTTTTATACTAGTATATATCTAGTAAAAGAAAACGAGAAAAGAAAATAGAAAATGGAAGAATCTTATAAATGTTGTACACTTGTCATCTTTACATTAGACTAAAATTAACAAACTAACAAACTAATATTTCCTACAATCTCTAGTACATGTGAGTTTTTCTACACATGTGAAAAAGTTCTAAAGCTAAGCTCCACTATAGACGGTCCAAATTTAATAACTTAAAGTTACCTTTGGTTGCTGGGATGATGCCATCTGTCCTCTCACATATGAGATCAAAATGAGGAGACTTTGTTCTGTCCGAACATTTTTTTTTGACTGAACGTATCTACTTTTCTTGTTCAACCTTTACGCCTCTTTCTTCTTCTATAAATGGTGAGATCGAGTGATTTCAAACATAAATTGGCGAGTAGCAATTTTTGAGGTTCAGTTTAAATATGTCTAAATTCTACGTTGGAATTGTTCAATTTAGCTTTAGTTAATAATTTTTCAATACAGACAGGAACCACATTTTGTCCCTTTTAGAAAAGATTCAACACCAAACTATGTCTAGTTAGAAACCCATTGGTTTTAGATTCCTAGCTAGTTAAATACATTAGTTGTTATGCCATCCTCGAGCTCATGCTTGTATTGCTCGAAGAGGTCTGAGTTAAATGTGGGCTTGTCGTCAATATGCCTGTATCTTTCCAAGCCTAAATTACATCGGATGGACCTTTTTAGAACTACCGTTTATATTTTGATTCCGATAAGAAATTTTTGATAAAGTAGCCTGTGTCAGAATTTTAAAGCCGTTGCTAGAATTTTTCATATGTTTTATGGTAAATACTGATGATCACCATATAAAAATGTTTGGCGATTGCAATATTTTTGTATATCATAGTGATCACCATGTGAAAATTTTTGCATGATTGCCATGATTTCGCGAATCCTGGTGATCATCATATGAAAATTTATGGTGCTCTCCATGTTTTATGGCAATGCCTTGTGATTACCACACGAAAAAATTATGGCGATTGCCATATTTTTGTGGCATTTCCTAATAATCACCATATCAAAGATTCTGTCAATTGCCAGGAGCGTTTTCCAAAATTCGGATAAAGTTTATTTCCCAAGGCTTTCTTACCATGGTTAAAAAATTAATAGTTAAGGGGTCGTTTGGTACGAACACAAGTAATGCAGGGATTAGTAGTGCAGGGATTAGTAATGCAGGGATTAGTAATGCAGGGATTGTAGTGTTGGGATTATTTTTTATCAAGTGTTTGGTTCATTGTATTAAAAATTAATTATGCAATGTATAAGTTTGGATTTAGTAATTTTAAGTCTTATCCATGTATAGCTAATCCATGGATTAGTAATCCCTTCCTTTCCATGGTATTAGTTAATCCCTCATATGAGGTATAACTAATCCATGTATTAGGTAGGAGTAAATTGAATTGACCAACCAAACATGGTATTGGACGGATTAAATTTTTATACAGGAATTATTTTGTTTAATACGGCCTACCAAACGACCCCTTAGTGTCCTATTTCCGCCAGTTCTTCCTGTTTAGTCTAGGCTCGAATTGGTGCCTCAGCTTATTTCACTTATATTACAAAGAGTACTTAAATATATATAAAATGTGAAATTAAGCGTGTGGATAATGACTTCATGGAATATGTCATATTTGCCTGCACCTATAATTTGTCATCGTTGGGTGCAAGGTTTTGGCATTCAAATAGTTTCACATGCTACTCTCTTTAGTTGTGATAATAAAACAGATCTTTGTTAGAAAATTATAGCTATAGTTTCTACAATGGCTTAAATAATGAGTACATCTACATATGCTAATATATATCTGCGGGTAACATGTATTACAAAGAGCCTCTTCTGGGCAGTTAGTGGTCATAGTGATGACGTATATTTACAGAAGGGGTTCCTTTGAATCCTTAATTATACCGTGTTATATATACGAATACCGTCTATATATAGATCATTTTCTTACTTTTATATATATATATATATATATATATAAGTTATTTACTGTATTTTTTTCATGCAAGAAAAGATTTTAGTGTAATAGCAAAAAGGTAAAAAAATGTTACAGAATGTAGATATTATACCACAAATAATCTATATAAGTTTAAATAACGTTTAAACACAATATGTCAAACACTTAATAAAAACAATATATAAACAGTAAACTGCAGAAACTGAAAAATGAACAAAAAATAGTATAAAATTATTTTTAGAATATAATCGAGCCCACTTAAGTGTGTCCTTAAGGAAATTATTTCTCTCATTGTATTCGAGGTTGATGGAATACCCCTTCCAGGATAGAACGATTATCTTACCAGAATAGTAGCACTCCAAATTTCGGTACCGGCGAACCACTCAATAACAGTATATCACACAGAATAAAGAAGAGAGATTTTGAGAAAGTTAGATTGCAGAAAAATTCGTAATGAATTCTGGGGAAAATCTGGAATTTATAACTGTTGAAGGTGATCTTTGCAACCATTCATGCAGTCACCAGGTTTTTTGGAGGGAAATTCAAAAAAATTCGGGAAGAGGAAAAACGGACCAGGTCGGTCACAAGTCGCGCGCGGGTCAAGGTCAATCCACCTTGGATGGTTTCCTATTTATTAAATAATTAATGAAAAGTTTGTCCAAAAAGATAATCAAGCCGAAGCCGAGCGACAACAATGGCGCGAGGGGTCCTTGCCCTTCCAACCCTTTTAGCAACTAAAGAAGGTGTCATGTAATATATATACCTCTTTTTTTTTCTTTTTCCTATGTGGGATAAATGTTTTAACCAAAACAAAAAGGACCTTTTATATTCCCTTCACTTTTTATCCCATCATTTCTCATTCACCAATATTAAAACCCAACAAATTTGACTATCAGATGGAATATTTTAATATTTTCTTGAATCTCCTTGGATTCTGCATTCGCCACGGTCTTATAGCCACTAGAATGGAGGCTTTGTCTTTATCTTCATATATCGTGGAAAGAGGATTTTATCTCACAATATTAATGAATAACATCAAGAAAAACTATATATTTACTTATTTTATGGTATTACTTATTATCAATCTCTTAAAGGTAAGGAGCAAATAGCGACTGTCAGTATTCAATCCCTTCTAAAAGTTAAAGACTTTAAATTGAAAAGTCAAATTGAAAAGTCTCGATGATTTGGAGAAGCTGCTTAATAAGAAATTTGAAGGATTTAGGATTAGTCCTTTAAATTTAAAAAATTTATCTAGCGAAGAAAGAAAGGAAAAATTTTCTGATGAGATTAATAAAATCTCAGAGAAGTTTGCTAGAAAGCCAGTACAAAGGATGTACTATTATCATAGACCGACCCCTCAGGATATTTTACTAGAAGAATCCGAGCTCAATTACTTCTCACAGAATTATAGTGGTAAGGAAATCTATGAATGAAACATAAATGAATTCACAGATAGACAGATTTATATTCTAGTACATAAAATACTTATGTGTAGTACTATTTGTAAAGTTAATAGTACTATTTATGGTATTACTTATTATTAATCTCCTTATTGAGAAAGATATCTCTTAATGTCTCATTACTCGATTTTTTGTTTGAGTATATAAGGTGTGCTTTGATAATATTTTAACTTAAAAAGCAATTTTAAAAAAGCTCTTCAAGTTTTGAAGAAACAATTTGCCTCTTTGATAATTCAGTAGGGACAAGAAAATCCTACTCAACTTGATATCAGGGGCAATAGAGGAAAGTTCCACGGGCAAAGTGTGAAGGTGAAAAGTTTCCCTTCTGAAACAGGAAGAAAGAGTCATAATTGCATATGTGAAGAAAACTATCTTGAAAGTTTGTGACAAAGTGACTTTAAAAAAGGTAAAAATCTTTGATGATTCCATCATTTATGATTGAGTTGTGAAAACTTTTGAATAGACCTTCGTTATTCATATTTCCGATCGGATGAATGGAGGAACGACCGATTCAAATTTTCACGAGCGTTGGCGAGTTCTGAAGTGGAAGAAATATGCTAAAACTCTTTCTTAAATTAATACTAAAAAGTTTTAGCTTTTGCTTTAGATTTTCTAGAAAGAAATTGCTCATCCATATAAAGTCGTATATCTTTTGCTTTAAAATAATGTCCATCTAAAGTTTTGATTGATCCGATCCTTGGAAATACTACAATACTATATCTAAGAAATTATTCTACCGAATATTAAAAAAGGTGCTAGGTTTAGCACTCATCACACGAGATAAAATGTTAAAGGGCCTTTATTATTTTGGAAAAAGCGATAACTGTATAATCACTCTAAAAATAATAATTAAAAATATATTATATATATATATATATTTATTTATATATTTTATATGTTATATATAAAAAATTATACAATTTTTATATACTTTTCAACTATTAAATATAAATAATTTCTGACGCGGTCTAAAAATAATAATATTCCTTTATTCCGTGGTCAACAACCTGCTTCAATCGTTTAAGTTTTTCACGTTCATAAGTGGAGTGCATCAGTTCAATTGAGCACCAATTTTTCGATTTAAATGCTTCTACATCTGAAGCAAACGGAGTGAAAAAAATTAAATAATACCCTGATAATCTTTATTGTAAACGATGAGTGTTCGCGCTAAGATTTATGGGATCGACTTATATACTATAGCTCAAGAAAATTGTTTACCCTGAATTTCGAATAACAATTAAATTTATATGAGATTTTAAAGATATATGGCCTAGTTTGATACAAATGATGAATAATATAGCGAAAATTGAGACTAAAGGACAAATAGAGAAGAAAAGCAGATCAACTAAGTTAGATACTCTTGACCGTTGAATAATCCTTCTTGAGCAGAAACGAAATACAACAAGAATTGGAACAATAAAGGGAATTAAGAGAGTAATAAACTGTTTCTTTCTTTCTATTGATGAGTCGTGTAAAAATGTGATGATGCCCTTTAAATGATTACATTCTTCCTTTAAATAGTAGGGATATCATCGTCTGGTAAATCATTATACAAGGTAAGAATCTCTATACAAGGTAAAATATCTCTTGATTTTGATAATTTAACGGTTCTATTTATCAGTGCCGAGATTTCCGCCGTGATACTTATCTTATCGCGGATTTTTCGGTCTTTCGCCATTTAAATTCGACGATCCACCCTTGGACATTCTCGAAGTCTGGCTCGATGGGTTCGGTATTTTCGAAGTTGGATGTTCTAGTTTCGTATTCCGATTCGATAACGTTCAGGTTCGATCTTCGATCCTATGCACTTCGAGCCAGATTTATCGAGTGGTAGTTAAACTCGATGCTTACCGTATAGACTCGCACTCAATTTTAACTACATATAAATGGACCCGAATTTGACCGCATACAAAAATACAAATTGTTATACACTATTAGTGCGTAGAAGTAAGCTTATTAAAAGGAGGAGAATAAGGGCGAACCTAACAAAAGAGGAGATTCGAATCTCAAGTTTTTGTGATTCCATATGCGACACGTCCCATGACTTGAAATGTCAAACACTATTTCCTTTTTCTTTTGGGGCTTTAGAAAAAGAGAATAAGTTAATAAGGTCTGAAGGCTGAAGTTATGAAAAATACACGGATTTCCTTATTCTTTCCCAGTATTACCTTTTCTTGACTGTGGAATTTGCGGCTTGGTGTACATGAACTGAATTGGTTCGATTTTTATTAAAATTAAATAAATTAATTGTATCGATTTTAGATTGGTTCGATTTTATTATTTTTATGGGACTTTTGATTTTTTTTGTATTGTTATAAAAGTATAAAAGTATTATTTCAATCTTATTTTGTTAAAGTTATAAATAAAGTCTTGATAAGCGAATATACGTTTAGTAAAAATTGAAAAAACTGACAAACATATGGTCTATTAAAATATTTTTATGGAAAATTTTTCTTAGTATCACATGATAGTTATTTTCTTAGTCGTGTAATAATAAATTTTTATTGATTTACGCTTTCAAGTTTAACCAAATTTAATAATTAAATATAAAAATTAATATGAAATCTAAATAATAATATATTCTATTTAATTCTAAAATTATTAAAAAAACGTTTCACATTCGAAAAAATATATAAAATTTAACAGATCTTTAACATATGAATATAAAAGAACAAAGAGACTGACGCATTTCAATAACATTTGATAAGAAAGTGATGATACAACCCATTATTTAAAGTAAATAAAAATAAATGTACTTTATACTTTTATTAAATATACCTTTCACGAGATAATCCCCAATATTTCTAGATATTGTTTTAAGGAAAAATTTATATAAAGTCTTAAAAGTATATATAAAAGTTATATATTTATAATATATTGGTTTTATTTGATTTTTCTCTTTACTCAATACCAAACCTAATCGGGCTTTTAAATTTGTTTGATTTGACATTTCAGTTTGATGCGATTTTTCGGTTCGGTTTAAACACCCTAATTTGCGGTATTTTCCTCTCATGTTTCTCATCAAAATAAAATTAAGTTGATGAATGCAAAAATTAAAAAAGAAAATAGAGTATATAAATTTGTTTGGATATGTTAAAGTTCAATTTTATGATGTAAATATATTTTTTTTCAATGATAATTCTAGTTAAAGATATAGAGCTAAAGTATTGTCCTATTGTACTAATGAAAAGTTAATGCTTGTACCTTGAGCAATACCATTGATATTTCGAATATAATATAAGATTTTGACTTTCGAATTAACCACATATTAATAATAGTATTATACTCACAACTAATACATATAACTTATATAAGGATTTATCTATTATTTTATATGAGAGGTATAAAAAGGATTAAGAGTATACATAATAACAACATATAATTTTTGTTTTATTATTAACCTTATAACATTCCACATAATATTTTTTAGTGCATAACAATTCTTACACTAAAATTATTGTATAATAGTAGAACAATACCTAAAGCATAATCTTTACCTAACTAGTCCATGAAAATAACGGACTCCTTTGTCCTTAATGTAAAGTTTAGAGGTCTCATGAGCAATATTTGAAAGTTGAGGAATCTTTCTTCATCAACTGAAAATTAGAGTAGTAAAGTACCACTATTTACCTTTTAATAAGTCTATTTAATATATTTTTTTTAATCCTTCTAAATTAGAAGTATTTATAGTGTTTTCACACTTCCCTCCAGCGTTGACTTGAACGTATTTATAATATTTTTACACTTACTTCCAACGTGACTCGAATTCGAAACCTAACATCATGGATGAAGATTGGTCTTACTTACCAACTGAGCAAGCCTCAAGTGAGCAATTCTTTAATAAGTCTATTTATTAAAGATTCACTTTGGACGGATTGTTGAAAAAACTAAAACCCATAAAGCAAACAATAAAAAGGTCAAAACCCCAAAAAAGAATAAAAAAATTGATCATTGCTTGATCTTATTCGCAGGCTGGCTACTAAATAATTCTCTACTGTTTTTGTTTTTCTCTTCTCTCTTTCTCCGTCGCTCTCCGATCTCTGTATCTTCCACCTACATATATATGTATATATATATATAGACACACACGCAGTAGTCACACACACACACACACACAGAGTTTCACATGGAGTCGCTTTCGCCGGCGATCGGACAGAAAGCGATACTACGGTCTTCGACTACTCATAGCGATCACGATCTCTTTTTAAGCTCCGTTAGGTTAAGGATTGTACGGAATCCGAGCAGAGTTAGCCGGAGATTGAGAATTCTAGTGCAAGCCAAAAACGAAGCCTCCGAGAATGCTGCCGGCGGCGGTGGCAGCGGCAGCGGCAGCATCGATTTTAATGATCCTAATTGGAAGTTGAAGTATCAGAGAGAATTTGAGGCTCGTTTTAATATTCCTCATATTACTGATGTATTTCCTGACGCCGTTGAGTGTCCTTCCACTTTTTGTCTTAAAATGAGGTATAATTTTGTAAAGAACTGTTTTTTTTTTGTTTGAATTTTATTGTATTTTTCTTGTTTTATGTGAAAAAAATTGCTCGTTGAATTGGAAGTGGCATGAAACGTTTAGAGTTATTATTGAAAAGTTATAGGTACTATTAGGAATTTAAATTTGACATAATGTGACATTCTTTCTCTTAAGGTAGTCTGTTGCAAAAAGAATGACAACTTTTTATATGTAGAAACAATTAAACCTTAATTTTCCATTTTACCGATCATCTATAGTCATAGAAATGTCTATGGATTTTAGACTACAATTTTCAAAGTCCTTTTTTTTCCTTTAAACTTCCATTTGGTCAAACACCGCCACATATATTGTGATGGAGGGGTACTACTTTTTATGTGCGGATATTACATGAAGTTTAATATTTTAATTTGACCAGCTGCAGCAAGAATCACCTATTTTTGGAAAGAAAGGAAGAGATGCCGTTATTCAATTGGAAAAGAAAATAGTAAATTGAAATTTGGTTTGATAAAGAAAATATCATATCAAGGTTTAAACTTTTAAAAAAATTAATGATTTTGGATTCTTGAAAGTTATGAAAGTTATATGTAATTGTACTGGTGTCAAACTCTTTGCAACCTCCTAGTATAGAACGAGTATCATATGAATTGAATAGATCAGTATTCAGTTCAATATTGAGTATTCTGCTGTGTTTTAGACTTGTATTTTTAGTTACCTTTCTCTATGTAGCTCTAGTGTTGCAACATTCAGTAGGCTATATCTGGCTTTATCACTTATCCAAATTTTAGTATTGCAAGTTTTTCTTGCAAAATTTGTTGTAATGCACTTGGCAAGGTGGTGGTAATTAAATGGAAAGAGATACATTTTCTTAATAATAATGAAGAAATCGGGCGGAAAATTTGCTTAAGGAGTAATTTTACTAACTTTAGTGCATCATTCCTGTTACAGGACTCCAGTATCTGAGGAGTTTGCAGAAGGTTACCCTTCCGATGAAAAATGGCATGGTTACATTAACAATAATGACAGAGTACTGCTTAAAGTAAATCCCTACTAATTTTGCATATATTTTCACCAATCGAATTCAGTTTCCTGTTGATTATGGTCGTAAAAAGCGATATGTATCTTTTTCTAGTAATCATGTCATATTGATCTACCCCTGCATGCAAAAATGGGAAAATATACCTTTCAGAAATCACGTGGGAAGTTAATGAGATTCTTCTTGGGGGGAAAGGGGGGGAGGAGGGGAGGAGAACCTCATGTGAATGAGTACTTTGTACGGGTTCTTCAAAATACCCTAATTTAGCAACAAAAAGAATGCTCTACCCATACCATTTACTTATGGGTGTAGGTTACCTACCCTTAAGTTAGTGAATGTGACATTGGTTATCACTCCCTTATGTTTTCCAGTAATGGACTTTAGGTCAAAAACCATGTAATCTAAATTTAAAGTTGATAATTGTGTGGTATATCTACTTCTCAGCACTGATCTCCAGCTACTTGGTTATTATCTTTAATTCAAATGTGGAAAAGCTCTGGCTCGTATTGATGTAGTTTTCCACATGGTACAGAGAACAGATATAATTTTCTGGTAATTTGCTCTGGTACTATGATTCCTTGTTCTCCCTTGACATAGATGGATAGATGAAATAGTCAGGCACTAATATCTATCTTTAGTAGCTGCTATTTACCTCTTCCTACAGTTGAGGCTGACTGTTTTGTACTTATTTGATGCTCTTCTATCAAGTGTTCTATAGTGATTTCTTACTTGACTGGGAAAATACACCTGCATGTCTCATGTGGATCATTTTGATGGAAAGTAGGTAGGCAGTTCAAAAAGCTAAACACTCCAGTTTTTAAGTCACAAGTATCTTATTTTTTTCCATTAAGAAGAGCTCGAAGTACATTCCTTGCTGAAGATGATACTATATCCCACAAAACAAAATGCAGCCCGATGCACAGAAGATGATACTATCTCACTGTTCCAAAATAGATAAGCCTCCTGCATACGGAGGATCAATTTGGATTAATTCATCTAATTTGATAATTGAGATACTACTTGATAAAAACTAAAGTTGCAACCTTTCTCATACAAAATGGTTAAAATATATATTTGAATATGTTAGTCAAAATTTGGTTCGACTCCCGGGAAGTGTAATAGGACTAATCTTTCAAATGGGAAAAGTAGTTGAGAAGTAAGCTATTTGTTTTTATTGTCTGCTGATGAAGAATTAAATGGTTGTTGTTTCTTGTTTTTTTGGTTCTATTTCCTCCAAGTCCACTCATATTATTTAATTCTAGTCGACTCCAATTAAACAATTTTCATTTCAGGTAATTAATTATTCGTCCCCAACATCAGCTGGTGCTGAGTGCATTGATCCCAATTGTTCATGGGTAGAGCAATGGTAAACTTCTTTAGAATTTTCTACATTAAAAAGTTACATTGATACAATTATATACCTGTTGAGGAAATGATACAAACTTAACTTTTTACTATTATCGTTTTAACCACTCTCACCCTCTTCTATTCATGCATAAGTCTTCCGTAGTGCAATGGCATGCCTATAGATTGACAAAATGGTTCTGGATTACTAAATTATCTTTCTCCATCTATGAGCTCTTGCTCCCAATAGTCACAAATTGAAGTCCTCCATCAATGTTGACTTTCCACCTTCCAAACAGTTCAACACCCAAAGTGGCACTATCCATTTCCTTGCCATCTTCTAACTTCGAGATTTCCTTTCTCATAGTTTATATAAATGAAACTAGATGGTTGAGACTTGAGATGCTAAGTTCTTCAATGAAATTAGTATAAAAAAGGGTTCTTCAAAATGATATGTAAACCTCTAATAACTAAATATTACTACTAGATATATACGTGTTGCATGCCGAGGAACAAATCCGTGAGGTTTGTTGGGCCAAAGTGGATAATACATGCCATGGGCTTGGGTTGTGGCATTTAAATCCGATAATTTCGTGCCAAGCATCATTCTTGTTTTAAAACTGGTAAGACTTTAACATATACCATGATTTTGGCACCAATTATTTTCAGGGTTCACCGTGCTGGTCCTCGAGAGAAAATATATTTCAAGCCAGAAGAGGTGAAAGCAGCAATTGTAACTTGTGGTGGACTTTGCCCTGGGCTTAATGATGTAATTCGGCAGGTATTAGCATTTTATTACTTTTTGGTTTTGGTTCTTTGATTTCTCAGGGATGTAGTTGATTGCTGCTGCACTTATGTTGTTCTTCATCCTCTCTTTGTTTTCATTGGACGCAGATAGTTATCACCCTTGAGATATATGGAGTGAAGAAAATTGTGGGAATTCCTTTTGGATATCGTGGGTTTTCAGAAAAAGATTTAGCCGAAATGCCAGTAAGTTACTTTAACTCTTCTTCACTGCCCAAATGCTACTTAAAATTAAGTTCTGTTATTCGGGATTAAGTGCAAAAGCATAACTTTAATCTCCAAACCGTCATTACTGATAAGGTGTTATTCTCCGGTCGATAAATTTCTCTTTAATGAGATTAGGCGTTTTACTGATTTTGTCGCCTGTTTTGTTCTTAGTTATCCAGGAAAGTGGTGCAAAATATTCATCTTTCCGGGGGAAGTTTGCTGGGAGTATCACGTGGAGGACCTAAAGTTAGTGACATTGTGGACAGCATCCAGGTGCTTAACTGATATTCTCTTATACAAAAAACATATAGTTTGCTTAAATTGTTGCTTTAGAGATGAATTTGCTAGGGTTTATCTAAGATTCACTTCTTTTACTATTGTCAGGAAAGAGGAATCAACATGCTCTTTGTGCTGGGTGGAAATGGCACACATGCTGGTGCAAATGCAATTCATGATGAGGTTGCTATGCGTGGCCTCTATATTCATATAGGGTGCTCATTTAGACCAATATGCATGTCAATTAATGTTCTCTGATTATTTGAAGTTTGATCAGTATGGTGTGTAATTGGAGACTGTATAGAGAAGTGAATGTTTCGAGAATAAGTGATTCTCTCTAGTGTCCTTATTAGAAAAGTAGAGCGAATGGTGGTCCCTCTTCTATAGAATTTTTTTTTAAAGTCCTTCTTACATAGAAACTTATGCTTCAAATTTAAAGTTTTTTCTTGAAATTAAAGAAAAATTGTTCAGATGACCAAGGATATGTAATAATTGAATAGTTCCTCCCTATGTCCTTGCTTATTGAATGGTTAATAACATTAGGTCCACCTGCTATTGTTAGAAACTCTAATTTGATTTTGTCTACTGGATGTACAGTGCCGTAAAAGACGTATGAAGGTTGCTGTAGTTGGTGTGCCAAAAACTATAGACAACGATATTATGCTTATGGATAAGACATTTGGTTTTGATACTGCTGTTGAAGAAGCACAGAGAGCCATTAATTCTGCTTACATTGAGGTACTACGTTATGATCTACTATACTGTCATGCATCCCTTACTTCTATGGTCTATTCCATGATAGGATGAACCTTCTACTTTTATTAAATGATCTTCACCTGGCCCCATCTTGTCGTATGCTTTTTTTCCTTCAATTTGTTGGACCTCCTCTAACCTAATTCAATTGACAATCTCTTTTTGAGAAGGAATTCCAATGATCTGATCAAGTTCTCTTCTATGAATGTCAAGTAAAGTTACATTTTCTCGATTTTCTACAAGTTCAAGACATCATGTATTGCCAAATCTTGCAAGAACTACTTTGTTTGACAGAATCCTCAGTCCTTTTATTTTTGGGAAATTCCTAGTGATCAGTGTCTATTTTTTCCCCAGATTTGTTGGATTTCGAGTTTGTTTTCTCAAGTATTCGAATTTTGCATCTTCCTAAGTTATCTCATGTTAAGGACTGATTCCAAGAAGAAAAGTGCTCATTTACTTTTTCCTCAATTACAGTTATGATTCTTATTTCTTCCATGCAATCTGCTTGAGATGAAGTTTCTCTTTTGCTCTTTTGCTCTTTTGCAGGCACATAGTGCATACCGTGGTATTGGAATTGTGAAGTTGATGGGCCGTAGTAGTGGGTTTATAGCTATGCAAGCATCCCTAGCTAGTGGACAAATAGACATATGCTTGATTCCAGAGGTTTGCAGTTTGCCTTATATCAATTGGATATTGTGCAATGCTTTTCTTATGAGTTTCTCAGTAAGATCATATCTTATTTCATATCTCAGGTGCCTTTTAATCTGCATGGCCCACACGGTGTACTGAGGCATCTAAAATATCTGCTCGAGACTAAGGGATCAGCTGTGGTTTGTGCAGCAGAGGGAGCTGGGCAGGTTAGTTCCATCATAATCATGCTTGTGCTGCATTTGGATACACAACAACAACAACAATATACCCAGTATTATCCCACACCTTGGGGTTGGATGTAACATCAAATGAGTTTTTTAACTGAAAAAGTCCCGTACGCTTGGGATATGTTTATTTTTATCTCTATTATATTACGATGAGCACATATGGTCCTTTAAGCTTGAGACTTTTGGTCCAACTAACAGAAACTGAAAGCAATCTCTGTAAAACTAGCGAAACTTGCACGTGCAAAGCATCACAACTGTAGTCAAAGCGCGTCACAACAGTAAATTGCGCTTCAATATTACTTCAATCGCTGCTTCCCTTTTTTCCTCAACTTCTGCCTACCATCTTGACACCCTCCATAATCTGTTTGTTATAGTTACGGACTCCAAAGCTTCATCTAATTTTCTGGATAAAGACCTCAGTATGGTTGTCCTTTTACTATGATCACGCACTCTCTAGTGCAATCCATTTGTTTTGGAGGAATCCATTTGCATTTTCTTCACTTGGATGAAAAATGCTCAGGTTTAGCAAACTTAAAAGGATCTTTTGTGCTCAAGGTAACAAAAAGGGACAAATATTGACCTACCGCCTAACTTAAGGGACTATTTTAGTTAAGAACTCAATATTAAGTAGTAGTTATTATCGTTGCCCTTAAATTTCATCCCCTTTGCTTTTTATTTATATTAGATAGTTTTTTTTTGGTTAACTTTTCTTTCAGTTCAATGTTGTCGCTATACTAGACAAAGCTCAAAGGTCACTTAGATTTTTACAGATTTTGGTTACTTTATGGTAATGCAAACTATAGTAATAAAAACAGATGGATCAGTTTCTGATTTTTTACAACACTTAACTGCATCTGGCCCAACCTTCATTGCAGGATTTCCTCGAGAAAACCAATGCAAAAGATGCATCTGGAAATGCTGTACTTGGAGACATTGGTGTTTATTTGCAACAAGAGGTTAGTGGCTGGCCAGCTTTACCTTTATCTTTGTGGTATTTTTGCTAGATACCCCTTAGCTATTTACATGCATGTTAGTCTGTACATCCTTTGTCATTCTGAGGATTTCATTCTTTATGATCTTCTTCATTAAAGAAGTTCAAGTTACTTCAGCAAATCACTTGTAAGTTCTACTTGGCATCTTTGTCCAATATGAGCACAAGGCATGTGGTGCTCTATTTAACATAGCATTGGTGATATGTCAAAATTCTTTTTCATGCATCTATTCCTGAAGGTCGTCTTTCAGTTGGATCAATTTTAGTGGAGTTCTTAAAGAGCGTTTTTTGCTGGATGTAACTCCTAGTGTTACAATTTCTTGTGTGGTCTCATGTATTGCACATAAGAATCTTGAAACTTTTGTTCTGGAATTTCTAGAAGGAAAATTCTTACCTGAATATCATTTTATCTAAGATTGACCTGTAATTGTGTATTAAACTGCTATGACTGGTGTCCTTGCTTCTTTCCCTCGAAATGAGGTCATCTTCAATCACTTTTTAACTGCTGTCTCCTTGTATCTAATTTGTGGTCATCATCACTTTATCTTTTTCAACTCTGCCTACATGAGCTTCGCTATGCATAACTGGTCCCGAGCATACAGGAGGAATGTTGTGGTTGGTGATAGGTTGACCGCCAGTGTGAAAATAGTAATATCATTATAAATCCACTGAATTCTATCCGGAATAAGCTAATAAATACAGAGCATCCATATAACTGATCCCCAAACTAATTTGTGAGGTGTAGTTGATTGATTGATCAATCACTTCATTTGATTCTTAAACCACCGTACCTGGCAGTAGAAATTTCCATGCAGATTAAGGCTCATGGCTCGCTTCGTTATCCTTCTTTATCAAATTATGAGAAATTCATGATAATCTGCCTGCTCTCTAACAGATTAAAAAGTACTTCAAGGAGATGGGAGAGACATCTGATGTGAAATACATTGATCCTACTTACATGATCCGTGCATGCCGTGCAAATGCTTCAGATGGAATTCTGTGCACGGTACTTGGACAAAATGCTGTAAGTCTCTCATGCTCACTTATTGATTAATTCGACTTGTCCTTCCCGACTTATATGTTTTGTGATGGAGACATTATTCAACCATTTTCTATTTCAACATGCACTCTTCGTTTTGACAGGTTCACGGTGCATTTGCTGGATATAGTGGTATCACAGTGGGTATATGCAATACTCATTATGTCTACTTTCCAATTCCAGAAGTCATCTCTAAACCCAGGGTTGTGGATCCTAACAGCCGCATGTGGCATCGTTGCTTGACATCCACAGGCCAGCCAGATTTTCTTTAATCGAGAAAAGATTTATACTCCAGAAATCTATCGCAGTGTGAAATAGAGAAGCATGGAGCCAGATTGAGAAGCTTTATGGCTTTGCCGGTTCATTTATTTAAGAAATAACACGGAAAATAGGATTCCCCCATTTTTTGCTAGGCAAACATAATTTGATGCCAGTTCAGAATGGCATATTGATAAATGAAGCTTTGTCAGAGACTAGGAGTAGCATTTTCACTTGTTCCTCACATTCTGTAAAGCTTCTCTCATGGTTAAAGAAATTCAATCTTAACCTAGCCCTTATGTACTATTTGGACTTACTCCTGGACCAATTAAGGTATACCATAAGTTACTGTCACTCAGTTGGACTTAGATTCATTCGTATGTAAGTCAGAACTTCAATGGGACTGTTTTAATAATATATGGCATGAGCAACTTCAAATGTTAATGATGTCCATTCAAAAATATAGTGGCCTCTGAATGTGATTGTTATATCTTTAAATATTGAAGAAATATCATGTGAGTTTACCTGTTATAAACTAGTGATGAGTTTATTATCTTTTGCCAAGTATTTGTTACGCCCGAAGATTATCTTAAGTTTAGATTGGTCTTTGAATATTGATTGAAGTTCTAGTAGCATGCAGATTATTTGGGGTTTTAGTGCATGCAGATTATGCTGCATCCACTTGTAGCAGTGGTAGGAGAATAGCAGAATGAACTTATAACCATTAAGGAGATTAAGAATGGTCAAACGCCAGTTTGTTTTGTGACGATGACTAAGGTAGGTAATTATCATTGCTTTCGTGGAACAAATTTTCCATAGAAAAGTAACTTTTAAATTGCCAAAGGATGTGAAAGACCTAGTGGAATAAAAAGTTCTCATAATTAACGGTATGTTCTATAGCATATTCTGTCCTCAAATACATGGGTATCGACAAAAAATCATTGGCTCTCAAAACAGGCGAGTTTCAAGCTTGAAAGATCAAGAAAAGCGAGAACGGGAACTCCTAGAGCTGTTGGAGCTCCTAACTCGGCTCTTACCTCCTTCTACTGTCGCCCGCCTCTGATCAGCATTCCAATACTCTGAAGCACACATCGGCATGTGACAGGCTCTGCTCCTATTTTTAAATGCTCTTCTTGCCGCTTATCTGGTCTCAACCTCTTCCGGTCTTAAGTTGCTTACTCCTTTCCCGAGGGTACAAGGATATTGAATAGACGGTTGATGTATCAGACTCGACCCTATCTTTTGTAGCATGCATTCCCATCCGTGTCGCAATCAGCGGAGCTGATGACCGCGGGTAGAGAATTACTCGATAAATAGAAGACCATGCTACCGTTTTGGGCCAACGACCATGCTTAGCTGCTTGTTGCTCGGGCAAAACGATCCAAATTTTCCTCTTTTGGTTTTTAAATTTCGTGTGGATTGTGACTAAAAAAATATATTCAGATCTTTTAAATTCAGAGATTGGGGAACAGAATTCACAGGTGGCTATGGGAAAAAGATTAATGGCTGAGTTAATACTCTTCTGTAGCTAAAAATGTGATATTAATTAAAAAGCGCTTCGTCGCCTGAGAGATTCGAACTCTCGCGGGGAAACCCCATGTACTTAGCAGGCACACGCCTTAACCACTCGGCCAAAGCGACTTGCTGATTCGTGTTGTAAGGATAATAATATTATTCAAATAATCCATACAACAAAAACTGGGGCATCCTCACTAGCCATGTTACTCTATTTAGACTATTAAAAATAAAAAGTTCTTGAAGTTCTAGGGACAACTAAATCCTTGAAAAGCTAAACACTTTCTGGAAAAAAGCATACAACATAAACCACATACTATTATCAATTACTCCCTTCCCTTCGGTCCACTTTAAGTAATTTTTTGGCTCTTGTTACGCATATTAAGAAATTCATCTTTTAGCATTAATTAACAATAAAATTGACCATATTAACCTTAGTTTGCTCATAAAAGTATAACAAACTATTCATACTCTTTACTCCAAAGGCAACTTTGAAAAGAAGAAGTTAATTCCTTCTTGATATCTGAAAAAATTAAATATTTAGACAAAAAAAAAAAAGGCCTGGACCGGAGTGAGTAATAGGTATCTCTCACTCCATTTAATGTCCATATACATTTTATAAAGTTAAAGGGCTTGTACATATATAGTTCCTTTTTTGTTTTGTTTTAAATTTTTATTTCCGTCTCTTGTTAATTTCCATCTCTCTATAAGTTTAGATTGACATCATTTTTCGGAAAAAAATAAAGAAAGAAACTTTGCTTTAGAATAGTAGACGAACTAGACGGAAAAAATTAATAGCAACAGTGAACTACATCAAATGCTGTTTCACAATAAAAACATAACACTCAGACAAAGCTCACAATCAGCTCAAATAACATTGGAAATTAAACGAAAAGAAACAATAGACCAAATAAGGGTAAAATTAACAAGTAGTACTAGTAATATATTTAGTGGAGCTGCACGATTAGTTGGATGGAGGAGGTGAAAGTGTAGGAATGGTTGGAAGTGAAGGCATGTTGGGAAGAGGAATATTTGCAGGCATTGGTGGCAGAGTCATCTTTGGTACAGAGGGCAATGTAGGCAAAGACGGCAATGGTGAAGCTGCTGGAAGTGTTGGCAAAGATGCAACACTTGGCAATGGCGGCAATGTGGCTGCTGTTGGAAAGTTGGGAATAGTGGGCAATTTTGGTATTGTTGGCTGAGGCAATGATGGGATTGTTGGCAAGTTTGGAAGTTGCAGTAGGCCGCGAGCAGCATGTGTTGTAGTGATGCTTGATATGGACAATAATGCTATGATCAAGAAAAGGATTGAGCAGTTGCAACTGGAAGCAGCCATTCTTAATTTTGCTCAAGATTGATGCTTTGTTTTCCAAGGAAGTTAAGTTGTGTTTTGTGTTGATTTGAGTTTGATCATTAGTACTAAAGGGTATATATAGGGGAAGTTCTTGAGGAATTACAACGATTTGGTGATATGTTAGGTGAGGAAGCATATGCTCTAAATTCTAAAACTCTATTGTTAGTTAACCTTCTCTAATGTTGGTTTGAAAAAAATGCACCAGCTTTTAGGTCAAGAAACCACGAAAATAATTTTAAAATGAAAAGAGAAGAAGACAGATAGTTCAACTACCTAGGAGATGTTTGCTTGACTAATTTATAATGATGGTCAAATAACTAATCAGCTCAACTATATTGTGAATTCTAACATTTTTCCATGTGTAATGTTGTCCTCCGAAGAAATAATGAAAATAGCTAGTGATACTAAACTTCCTTCTTTAGATTTTTGATACAAAAAAAGGAACCAACTTTAGGGTGAGTTTCACTCTTATACATTTATTTACAATGCTACAAGGCTAAGAACGTCCGAACGATATTGTGATTTTCTTTTATTCGAATTTGTGGCCGACAATATAAATAAGCTTGCCATACAATAATTTACTCATATCAGCATATGCATAATCTTTTCACATGGAGTACTGATCGCTAGATTACAATATCAATAATGATAATTATTCAAACTTCAATTTTGAGGAATTTTAACTAATGCATGCGGAAATATACTGCTTTTCAGTATGATTAATTATGGGGGAGGAGTTAACCTGATTAATTTCTTACTGGTCATGGTCTTATTTGGACTTTCTCGCATAACAGCATTCTCGTGCTGAGACTTTGTGGCTGAAATATGTCCAAACTATAGCTAATGTTAGTCTAAGAAGATGTTTAAAGAAAGCTGTAAAAAAGTTTGTAAATGAATATAAGAAAATATTACAAGTATTTTATTGAAATGAAGATAATTTGCACTGATTTATTGATATGATAATTGGCTGATTTTGATCTATACACATTTATACAATGAGTCCTATTTATATGTGGGCTGGATGTTACTGCGCATATACAATTATTCATTATGTCAGTTCGCTTAACTCAATTTTGGGGTGCGATTCTTCCCGAGATCCCGCAAAATATTTTGTGCACCGGACTGTTTTTTTTTTCCACTTACTACGCATATACAATTATTCATTATGTCAGTTCGCTTAACTCAATTTTGGGGTGCGATTCTTCTCGAGATCCTGCGTGAACGCGAAATATTTTGTACACCGGACTGTTTTTTTTTTTCCACTCAATTTTGCAAGAGTATTTTATTTTGTATGAATGTAAATTTTTAAGTTGTATTAAATCTATACAATTACCTAATTAACGTTGCGATATCTTCAAATTTGGATTATTGGTCTTCTACTAAAAACGACTATGTCAAAGTATAAATTTTCTGCGGATTTTAATTATCTTTGGATATTTTTTAAACCCTTTTCTCATAAATCAATAATAGATCACACAGCGTTACATTTAGCACAAAGGGCAATGAAAGCATAGCATTCAGAGAGCGTATACATGATAAAAGTACATCGTTAATAATCACTCAAAAGATTACAATGACAAAAGGAAAAGGAAAAAATTTAAAAGAAAAACACGCGGTAGAGACCAATATATAGGGTAAGACAGCAAATGCAGTGGGAGCTGCAAGATAACTAGTTGGATGGAGGGGGTGAGAGTGTAGGAATGGCTGGAATTGTGGGAATGGTTGGAAGTGAAGGCATGTTGGGAAGAGGAATATTTGCAGGCATTGGTGGCAGAGTCATCTTTGGTACAGAGGGCAATGTAGGCAAAGAGGGCAATGGTGAAGCTGTTGGAAGTGTTGGCAAAGATGCAGCACTTGGCAATGGCGGCAATGTGGCTGCTGTTGGAAAGTTGGGAATAGTGGGCAATTTTGGCATTGTTGGCTGAGGCAACGATGGGATTGTTGGCAAGTTTGGAAGTTGCAGTAGGCCGCGAGCAGCATGTGTTGTAGTGATGCTTGATACGGACAACAATGCTATGATCAAGAAAAGGATTGAGCAGTTGCAACTGGAAGCAGCCATTCTTAATTTTGCTCAAGATTGATGCTTTGTTTTCCAAGGAAGTTAAGTTGTGTTTTGAGTTGATTTGAGTTTGATCATTAATACTAAAGGGTATATATAGGAAAAGTTCTTGAGGAATTACAAGGATTTGGTGATATGTTAGGTGAGGAAGCATATGCTCTAAATTCTAAAACTCTATTGTTAGTTAACCTTCTCTAATGTTGGTTTGAGAAAAATGCACCAGCTTTTAGGTCAAGAAGTTTTCTTAGAGTTGTTATGTATAGATGAAATTTGGATCAACCATATTTGGTGGACAACTTATGTAACACTAAAGGGCAGCCAGGTGCACTAAGCTCTCACTATGCGCGGGATCCGGGAAAGAGCTGGACCACAAGGGTTTATTGTACGCAACTAGCCTTATTTTGCATTTCTGCAAGATGTTGTTTTCACGGCTCGAACCTTGCGACCTCCTAGTCACATGACAATAATTTTACCAGTTACGCTAAACTCCACTCACAACTGATATAACACTAATTGGTGAAATTATTTTTTAACTATTTTATAACTAATATTCTATTTGGTTGTCACAATGGAATTAGGACGGTACTCTTGCACCGGTGTTCATGCATATGATTAACTTGTTTATTCTTTCCCATTTTGCTAATAATTCTCCTATAGGACAGTTGTATATTGATCCTTTCAATTTTGTTCAACTATCTACGAGATGTTTGCTTGCAAAATAATGATGGTCAAATAACTAATAACAGATAAGGTGGAGCAAGCAAAATACAACTCTGTGCATCTTCAGTAAACAACAAACAAGAAATGGCATCTGCAATTAGCACAGGTCAAGATGTCAAGCCATGCAATGTATACACAGAAAAGATCATTCATTAAACATATAAACGGGAATATCAGACTTGATTGTTTCGATCCATGCATTATAAGTTCAGATTAGCCATTAACATTAGCTTCCGCTTCCTCAAAGTTCAAAAAATTTCAAACAAGTTAAGAAACCATGTTAATGATTTTTGATAGGACTAGTAAAAATGTGCCACATTCAAAGGACTATCCCAACCATGGTCTAGAGTTAGTGAGTTCGAAAAATCTAGCTCAATTTCTGGAGAGGAGAATGAGGTAGATAGAGAGAATGAGATGAAAGGGAAAATGTTGATCTGTTGCATTAATTGAAATGGAGAGGAGAATGAGGTAGAACAACTTCCGATTTTTCATGTGCTAATGTACATGTTATCTTCATGAATTCGGGTGACGAGTTTCGAATCGCATAAAATTTTGTGGGCCCATCAACAACAACATAATGAACAATAATCATAGTTTCGTCATGACCGTTCGTTGTTTTTTGGCATTTTTAGGCCATAAAACAGGAATTCATGATATTTTTAATTTTTCGTGTGCTAATGTCCACGCCATATACATGAATTCGGGCGACGAAAACCGAATCACCTAAAATATTTTGGGCCCATTATAAATGACCTAATAAACAATAATCATTGCTTCGCCATAATTTTTCCTTTATTTTTGAAATTTTAGGGCCATAATACAGAAATTCAAGATGATTTTCAATTTTTCGTGTGCTAATGTTCACGCCATCCTTATGAATTCGGGCGACTTACTCCATATTTCATATGCTATAGTCCACGCCATCTGGATGAATTCGACCACTAGTCCCGAATCTTCTAAAATTTTTCAAGCCCATCAAAATCAAGCTAATGAACAATAGTCATCGCTTCGCCATGATTGTTCCTTGTATTTTGGCATTTAGGACCATAAAACAGGAATTTAGTATGATTCCTAGATTTTCGTATGCTATAGTCCACGCCATCTACATGAATTCGGGCGACCCGCCCCAAATCTCTTCAAATTTTGTAGGCCCATCAAAAATGACCTAATAAACTATAGTCATCACTTTTCCAAACCGTTCTAAATTTTCGTGTGCTATAGTCCATGCCATCTGCATTTATTCAAGCGACCGGCTCTGAATCTCCCAAAATTTTAGGGGCCCATAAAAAACTACGTAAGTAAAAATGGTCATCGCTTCGCCATGATTATTCCTCATTTTTTGATATTTTATAACCATAAAACATGAACTTAGGATGAATCCCAGCTTTTCGTGTGCTATAGACCATGCCATTTCCATGAATTGGGGCAACAGGCCCCGAATCTCCTAAAATTATGCGAGCCCATAAAAACGACCCAATGAACAATTGTCATCACTTCATCATTACCATTTATCATTTTTTGGTGTTTTAGGGCCATAAAACAGGAAATCAGAAAGATTACCAGATATTCGTGTGCATAGTCCACACCATCTACGTGAATTCGGGCGACCAACCCCGAATCTCCTAAATTTTACGGGCCCATAAAAATTGATGAATAATAGTCATTGCTTCGACATGGTTGTTTCTCATTTTTTGGCGTTTTAGGGCCATAAAACAGGAATTCAAGACGATTACTAAATTTTCGTGTGCTATAGTCCACACCATCTGCATGAATTCAAGCGATCGCCCGAATCTCCTAAAATTTTGCGTGCCCATAAAAAATAACCTAGTGAACAATAGTCTTCTCTTTGCCATAGATGTTCCTCATTTCTGGCATTTTAGGCTATAAAACAGAAATTCAGGATGATTCTAAGATTTTCGTGTGCTGTAGTCTATGCTATCTGCATAAATTTGGGCGACTGATCCCGAATCTCCTAAAATTTAGCGAGCCCATAAAAGATGACTTAAGGAAAAATAGTCATTGCTTCGCCATAACCGTTCCTCATTTTTTTGGCGTTTTAGGGCCATAAAATAGGAATTCAGGATGATTCCTAGTTTTTAGTATGCTATAGTCCACGTCATCTGCATGGATTCAGGCAAGATGCACTGAATCTCCTTAAATTATGTGATCCCATAAAAAAACGACTTAATGAACAATAGTCATCACTTCTCCATGATCATTCCGCATTTATTGGCGTTTTATGGCCATAAAACAGGAATTCAAGACGATTTCTAGACTTTTGTGTGCTATAGTCCATGCAATCTATATGAATTCGGACTATCAATCCTGAATCTTCTAAAATTTTACGGGCCCATAAAAATGATCTAATGAACAATAGTCATCGCTTCACCATGACTGTTTCTCGTTTTTTGGCGTTTTAGGGCGGTAAAACAGGAATTGAGGATGATTCCTATATTTTCGTGTGCTATAATCCACGTCATCCGCATGAATTCGGGATTGCTTTATATTCGCTCTACTTGAACTTCCTTTACTCGCGATTGCTTTCGGTCAAAAATGGAAATGATAAAGCTTATTAAAATTTCTTCGGAAAATGCATATAGCTAGATTGATCTTTGCTTATCAGCAATATATACCGGATAACTACACAAAAGTCAATCAAATTAATAAAAGATACTTACTAATGGGCCAATAAATGCACTAACAATCTCGGAGAGTACAGTACAATACATAATGAAGAATCACTAAAAACTTTAAAACGACAAATAATGAAAAAACAAACAGTAGACACCACACAGCAAAAAACAGGTAAAATATTAGAATTCGCGGGATCAGTTGGATGGAGGAGGTGAAAGTGTAGGCATGGTTGGAATATTGGGAATACTTGGAAGTGAAGGCATGTTTGGAATAGGATTTATAGCAGGCATTGGTGGCAGAGTCATCTTCGGAACAGCAGGCAACGTAGGCAAAGAAGGCAATGGTGTTGTTGTTGGAAGTGTTGGCAATGGTGGCAATGTGGCTGCTGTTGGCAAGTTAGGAATTGTAGGCAACTGTGGCATTGCTGGTTGAGGCAATGACGGTATAGGCAAGTTTGGAAGTTGGAGTAGGCCGCGAGCTGCATCGCTTGTGTTGATGCTTGACAAAGAAAATAATGCTATGATCAAGAAAACGATTGAATAGTTGCTAGAAGAAGCCATTGTGTTAATTTGATATATTGTTTTGTTTCAATGAAATGAAGTAAATAAGTAAAGTTGGAAATTCTGTTTAATTTGAGTGAGTTTGATCATTTACTCAAGAGGTATAAATAGGGAAAAGTTGTTGAAAAACTAGCAGGATTGTATGTGATATTTGGCTGTGGAAACATGAGAACTCTCATGTTAGTTCACCTTCCTAAATGTTGATTTGAGGATGCACACATTTTTTAAGTCAATAATATTCTGGAAGTAGTTATACGTAGATGAAGTTCGGATCAACCATATTTAATATAAAACGGCACAAAGTATTTTGTTATTCATAATATTCTATACTATATTGGTTTGAATTTCTTTAAAATTTTAAGGAGAACAAAAACCACTGTTCGGAAAGAGGGTGAATGACTTAAGATAGGAATAGAGAAGAATGGGTTCAATGATTAATATTTTCGGTAATAAGATATGAAATCACTAATGAAGAAATTTGTATATGCTGTCAATGTCCTCTTTTTCTGGTAAAGGAGTAATAGAGTGGTACCCCTCCCTTTTAAATTATTTTTTCTAATTTTTTAAAAAGTTGTCATTTTAAAAATTCAAGACAAAATTAAGTGAGGTAAGGTTTAGCTCGGTAGGTATTTGCTTAGGTACTATGCCTTTGGATACACCCGAATGGCTATTATATTATGACTCCTCTACATGAGGCTGCTATACAGGCATATGTGAGGCGTAGATGAGTAATTATATAGCCAAGACATATAGGCGACACTAATCGAGCTTCTATCCCCCTTGCTTGTACTTTTTGTTTGCGGTTTGCTTTTATTATGAATAAAACTTATAATTTGCCAAAAAAGATAAAATTAATTATTTTTTCCATTTTACCCTTAATAGTAATTGTTCCTGAAGATGGAAATGGCACATAAATAGAGTAAATATTTAACAAAGAAAGATTATATCTTAAGATATAAATAAAGATAAAATAATCAAAATTTATTCTTAATTAATATTTTGTTAAGAATCGTATAAAAGAAAAATACCATAAATAATTTGAGATAAAAGGAAATATAATTAAAGAGATAGGAGTAGTGTATTTACGAAGTAATGATATTTAAAAATCTACGTGGATTAGCACCCCTTATACTTGACCAAACGAACACAAACGCAAAATTTCATTGAGATACTAAAAGAGGGGTTTGGGGGGCGGGGAT
>MCJB01018949.1:0-39788 GCA_002018475.1 Nicotiana obtusifolia | reverse complement strand
GCTTAACAACATAAACAGTTAAGGTGATGAACTAATTGCTCACCAAATATTGTTGATCTAAACCTCATCTTTGCATAGCTGCCTTAAGAAAATTTCTTGACTTAAAAATTTGTGCATCTGCCCTTTAACCAAACATTCGTGAAGGTGAGCTAACAATATGGAATGTAGTCTCCATGCTTCCACACGAATAATCTTATCCACCAATTAGTGGCAAAGTCAGAAATTTGCTAGGATGTTCAAACTTGAAAGAAATAAAAAAAGAACCCAACAACGGATGTTCAATATATATTATATACTTTTAAAATCTGATATTTTACCTATATACATAGTGTAATTTTTCGATAAAGGATAGTCAATTCTTACCGGAGTGTAGCTTCGCCCCTGCCATGAACATCTTATCCAATCCTTGTAATCCCTTAAGAACTTCCCCTATATATGTAAACACAACTTAATTTCCTTGGAAACAAAGCAATCTATCAAATTGGAGCAATGGCTTCTTCCAGCAACTGCTCAATCCTTTTCTTGATCATAGCATTATCCTTTTCAAGCATGATCAACACAAACCTTGCCGCTCGCAGCCTACTGCAACTTCCCAACTTGCCAACAATTCCCTCATTGCCTCAACCAACGATGCCACAGTTGCCTACAATTCCGAACCTGCCAACAGCAGCCACATTGCCACCGTTGCCAACTCTTCCAACAGCTACGCCATTACCTTCCTTGCCAACTTTGCCCTCTGTTCCAAAGATGACTCTGCCACCATTGCCGGCTAATATTCCTCTTCCCAACATACCTTCACTTCCCACAATTCCCACCATGCCTACACTTTCACCTCCTCCATCCAATTAATCGTGTTGCGCGCTTCCAACAATTTACATGTCTTATACCATTGGTTTCCACCGCAGGATGGTTTTTTTTTTTCTTTGGTCGTTTTAATCTTTTGAGTGATTCTTAACGATGTATGGTACTGTCATTTATACTATGCATTGTTGTCGAGCAGCTTTATCAATATAATCCAGTGTCTACTTTTATGTATTTCTCCAGTATAATTTCCTGATAAGCAAAGATCAATTCGTATGCATTAATTTCCGAGCACATTGGATAAAAAAAATTACTTGAGGGAAAAACTAATTTGTTTATAAATTCTACTTGGAGAAGACTGATGTTCACCTAATACTTGTTAGTATAACTGTGTCCAAAATAGAAAATCAAACAGAAACCAAATATTCCGAGATACGAAGCAATGACGGCACGAGGCTTGCTCTCTTCTCAACTGTTCAAGACCTAGAAGAAGTGCTTTTATATATAAGCACACTAATCTTCCTCTTCCTATCCAATGAAGGGCAAGTTCATTTGTAATAAAAATACATTTCAAATATTTCATTTTCCTCCATTTCATTTTCCCTCTACTTCTCATTCACACCTCAATGAAAATCCCAACAATACTTTTGGAACGTATGCTATCAAATTTTGGGCATGTGATTTATTGAAGTGCAAGAATAATGCCTTGTGTAGTTAGGGGCCGTTTAGCAATTTAGAAAGTTAGAAGGACTAATTAGTTAAGGATGTTAGAATCTGTTATAAAAGCACTGTGAGTTGCCAAAATGTAACCAACACAACTCATTTGTCAAAATACACGGTCTCTTCTTCCTCTCTTTTCTTCTTCTCTCCTTCTTACAGAATCAATGCCCTAGATAGCAATGATGCTCATCTAATCTGCATGTTGTTTGATCAACTTAGCTAAGAAGTCTACAAATTAATATGGTATCAGAGCAGCGCTCCTGAAATTAGAGTATTCTCCGACGAGTTCACGGCGACATCCTGGCGAATTGACAGAAATACTGGAAAATTGACAGTGACGAAACTCGAAACCTATAAAAATAATAGAAAATGAAGTAACACAGCTGGAACACAACCACCGGTTGTTTTTCCAAGTGTCAGATGCTCCGGGACTAGTTCCAGTACCAATTAAGCTCACAGGGCTAGAAAATTATGCACCGTGGAGCAGGACGATAAAGCTAGCCCTCAGGGGAAAGAGCATGCTTGGTTTTGTAGATGGAAGTTGTGTGAAAAGCATGTATAGAGTTGAATTAGCAGAGCAGTGGGAGAAGTGTAATGCGATTATGTTGTCCTGGATAGGTAGTACAATTGCGAATGAATTGATACCAAGTATCATGTTTGCATCGAGTGCAAAGAAGGTGTGGAATGACTTTAAGGAAAGGTTTGACAGATGCAGTCTCACTAGGATCTATCATTTGTGGACAGAAATTGCATCACTAAGACAAGGTATGGATTCTGTAACCACATACTATTCGAAAATGAATGATTTGTGGAATGAATTAAATATACTAGCACCAAAACCAGGCCGTGATTGTGAGGAATCTCATCTCTTGAACATCTATCACAGCAGCGTTTGTTACAATTTTGTATGGGCCTAAATAAAAGCTATAGTAATGTGAGGAGTAATGTGTTGATGAAAAGGCCTGTAATCAGTGTGAATGAAGCCTATGCCATAGTGACTCAGGAAGAGAGTCAAAAGGCTCTAGGAGTAGCTTATGTGAACAAAGATCCACTGACTATTATGGCAGGGAGGCCTCAATATAACAAACCTAAAAAGATAAGAATGGTATGTGAACACTGTAGTTATAAAGGTCACTTGAAGGAAATTGCTATAAAATAAAAGGATATCCAGTAGATTTTAAGAGCAAGAAGAAGACTTATGTTGCAGGAGGAGGCAGGACATTTTCTAGCAATGCAAATGCAGAAGATATCAGCAACTCTGAGGGTCAACCACAAGGACATTACCTGACACAGTAGCAGTACAAGCAACTGGTAGGATTGCTGAACAAACATACAGGTGCAGAGTGTTCCACAAACATGGCAGGTATTGTTTCGCTAATGTCCAATGCCACCAAAAAGGATTGGATAGTGGATACAGGTGCTACTCATCATATAACATGTAATAAGGATTTACTAGATACTCTCAAGATCATTGATGGATATAGAAGTGTACAATTACCAACAGGGAAGACCTCAAACATTACACATACAAGAAATGCAAAGATTCTAGAAAACCAGAAAGTGAAGAATGTTCTCCATGTGCCAAATTTTAAATTTAACTTGCTATTAGTGTCAAAGCTCACCAAAGACCTCAGCTATTTAGTTGCCTTTTTCGTTGATTTTTGTGTGTTGCAGGGACTTTACAATGGCAAGGTATTGGGAATTGGTAGAGAACATGAAGGATTGTACATAATAAAGCAAAAGGAAGCAGAAAACAAGGCATTGGTGGCAGGAACAATTACAAAGGAAAGTGCAAAAATAGCTTATGGCATTACAGAATGGGACATGCTTTAATAAAATCTTTGCAGCACTTGTCAGCCTTGAAGAATAAAATTAGCAGTATAGAAACAGGAAATTGTGATGTATGCCCTCTTGAAAAACAGTGTAGGCTACAATTTCCAACTAATGTTTCAAACTCAGCTGCTATCTTTCAACTTCTTCATTTAGATGTTTGGGGACCATACAAGGGTCCAACTTATGACAAGAAATAATATTTTATTACAATAGTAGATGATTACAGTAGATATATCTGGGCATGTCTATTCAGTCAAAGTGTGAAGTATGTGTAGTTTTGAAAAACTTTCTGCTAATAATAAACAATCATTTTGGTGTCAATGTCAAGTAGTTAAGATCTGACAATGGAATAGAATTTTGTAATACACAGAGTGATAGCTTGTTGGCTTCATATGGTATTATTCATCAAACTAGTTGTCCCTATACACCAAAGCAAAATCGAACTGTAGAAAGAAAGCACAGGCACATCTTAGAGATGGCTAGAGCTTTGATTTCAAAGTGGAGTTCCTATAAGATTTTAGGCTGATTGTGTTAAGATTGCGGTATATATAATCAATAGACTGCCTACACCAGTTTTGTAAGGAAGAACTCCTTATGAGCTGTTGTATGGGAAGGAGCCTAAGGTAGATCACCTGAGGGTATTTGGTTGTCAATTCCATGCAACAACCTTACCCAAGGGAGCTAAGTTTGCACCCAGAGCTAGGAAGGCCGTATACATTGGCTACTCAGAAACACAAAAGGGATATAGACTGTATGGTCTTAAAATAAAATCCTTTTTTGTAAGCATGGATGTAGTGTTTCAAGAAGGCAGATTCTCTTTCAAGGATACAAGAGTTGAAGCAGATGACATGTTTCTTCAACAGCTCGTTTCCGTAGAAGAGCACATTCCTAATTCACCACCTATACAAGTTATGAGTCAAGAAGACACTAGTTTATCTGTGAATCAAGATGACATTGATCCTCCTGCAGGTGATGATGCCCCCACAATCTTGGAATTGGAAGAAGTAGAGCCAATCTCTACAATACTAGAGCAGTTGAACTTGCCAAACACTCAAGGTTCAGCATTCAAGTTAGAGTTAACTTGAAGTTGTCGCAACAGTTAGAGGCTGGTTGCCACAACGGGATTAGGGATAATCCTTAGGTTTACAAAGAGTTTAGTAAATGTTGTTTTGTCTTAGTGATTTAGTAAAGTGTTGGGAAAAATCCTACTGAGTACTAGGTTGTGATTTTTTCACCTTTTGAGCCAGGTGTTTTTCACGTAAAAATACTTGTGTTCTTTACTTTCAGCATTTACTATTTCCGCAACAGTAGTATAAGGAATACATGGAAGAACCAGGCCCTTGTATAATCAGTGCATGCGAAAATTGGACACCACACAAATCAGTCCCCGCTCTTGTGTGGCATTGAAGTATAAAACATCAATTGGTATCAGAGCGGATTCTCCTTGAAGAGGCTTACACCTTAAGAGAAGATCAACATGAGTGCACCACCTAGAAACTGGTAAGGGCAATCCACTGTTAGACCACCACTCTTTAACGACTAGTACTACTCTTGGTGGAAAAACAGGATGAGAGATCACATTATAGGAGAGGACTATGAGCTATGGGACATTGTCACTATTGGTCCACTGGCTACCTTGAAGAAAAATGCTGAAGGAGTAGATGTGCCAAAGACAAGAGCGGATTGCACTGTTGAGGACTTGAAGAAATGGGAGAAGAATGCTAAAGCCAAGAAATGAATTGTTTGTGGATTTGGTTCAGATGAGTACAGCAGAATCTAAAGTTGTACCACTGCTAAGCAAATTTGGGACACATTGGAAATGCTCATGAAGGAACACCTCAGGTGAAGAGATCTAGAGGAACTATACTGTATTCTCAATATGAGAACTTTACTATGAAGGAAGGAGAAATCATCCAAGAGATTTACACAAGGTTTACTACATTGACAAATGAGCTAAAGTTTTTTGGAAGGATTATTCCTGAAGAAGATGGAGTCAAGAAGATACTGACAAGGGTTTTGTCTCTTGGAGATACAGGGACGCACAAACGCTGAAGTTAAATGTGAGTTGAGAGCTAAATAGCAAGGCATTTTTTCAAACAATTCTTGTGTGATTCAAGTGTGCGAACCAGAAGCTACATGAACCAGATAGAAGAACCAGTTCCAAGTGTCTGTCTTTATTGTAGTTCGTTTGTAGTAGGGCTTTTCAAATTGTACCTTTCAGCTTTCAAATCACTGTCATTCAAGAATCAAAGAATATTTTCACTCTACCACTAGATGAATTAATTGGAAATCTTACTGCCTATGAACTTAGGAGACAAACCATGAAAATAGATATACCTAAAAAGGAAAAGAGTTTGGCACTCAGAATCACTGAAGGTTCTGATCTAGAAGATGATAAAATGGCTATGATTACCAGGGACTTCAAGAAGTACCTGAGGAGAGGAAAGGGTTCTTCAAGCAGTGAAAGCTATAGCAAGTCAAAAGCTCCCGAGAAGCAAACTAACTGTGACGACCCGGCCAGTCGTCTCATGAGTTACCGCTCCGTTTTCCCTATTTCTACCTTATTATGCTTCGTTATGTTATTTGGGATGTGTGTGCAAAATTTCATGTCATTCGGACATGGTCTGATTGGGTTTTTGATTAAAAGAGTAACTTAGAAGATTTTGAAATTCTTAGGCTTGAATCCGACGGGAATTTGGTGTTGAGAGGTTGTTTGAGCGTTCCGAAGGTTAGAACAAATTCGAATAACATTATGGGATATGTTGGCATAGTTGGTTGGGGTCCCAGTGGCCTCGGGTGAGTTTAGGGTGGCTAAAAGGACTGTATCGCCCTTGGAAAAGTTGCAGAAAAACCAGAAGTTGCAATTTTGTAAAAGAGTAAAGAGACATCGCAGAGCAGGATATGCTATCGCAAAGCCAGTATGCAGACTCAGACAGTTTTCTGGGCAAGAATGACGTCAAGAATGCGGTCAGGAATGCGGTCGCATTTCCACAATGCGGACCGCATATCCACCTCACTGAGACCGCAGACCGAGACAGATTTCTGGGCAAAATCAACGTCAAAAATGCGGTCAAGAATGCGGTCGCATTTTTGACATGTGGACCGCAAACCATGCTTCACACCGAATTGCGGTGAAGGCTAGGGTTACGATCTGCGATGGCCATAGCGAAGATGCGGACCGCATGTTGGATATGCGGTCGCATTTTAAATCTGACTGGGGCATTTTTGTCCCGATTTTTGACCCTTTATAAATAGAAACCAGTGCCCATTGCCCATGCAAAACCCACTATCGTTACCATCTAAGAGAAACACCTTCAAAACACCCTAAATCGCACAATCAACCTCAAAACTATATTCGAAGGAGACTTTCTTGGACAAAATCTTAGAGGAGGGGATTTCGGCCATCTTAAACATAATTGGAGCTATAGAGCTCGGATTGAAGCTAATTTCGAGGCGATTTTTGGGAGACTTTCAAGGGAAATATCAGGGTAAGTGTTCTTAACTCAACTTTGGTCAAATTACTCCAGTATATCCCTATATTTAGTATTTAATTGGTGATTTAAGTTGGAAAATATGTGAAAAATCCTTAAGTTTAGAATTAAAGATTTGGAGGTCAATCCGATGTCGGAATTCGATAATTTTTTTATAGTTGAACTCATTGGAAGATAAGGAACCCGTTGACGTGAAAATTTTTGAGCTTTGAGAAGTGGGCCCGGGGTTCAATCTTTGCTAATTTCGTAATTTCTTAGTATTTTTCGATTGTTTCGCTTGGGCTTTGTTCCCTCAGCATATTGTGACGTGTTAGTTCTGATTTTGGATAGATTCGACGCGCGTGGAGGGCGATTTGAAGGGCAAAGGCGTCGCGGGCTAGGGATTTAGCTGGTTCGAGGTGAGTAGTGATTGTAAATGATGTTCTGAGGGTTTGAAACCCTGGATTGTACATTGTAGTGCTATATTGAGGTGAGGCACGAGCTTGATGATGAGCGTAGGGTCTTTTACTACTAGGGATTGTGACTGGGTCCATCCCGATTGATGATTTTACTGCGTATTTGACTGAAATTTATTTGTTATCATTGTGAATGGGCTGATTGCCACATTTGGGCTTCGTTCCAATTATTTGAACCCTTCGGGGATTTTTATCACTGTTTCCTCACTATTTTGATCTATTACTTGAACTCAGTCATGCTGTTTACACTGTTTTACAACTCAACCACTTTTACTCAGCTTTGAGACTTAAATAATATTTTAAATGATGTTTTGGGCTGAGGACTACTGTTTTGCTAAGCCCGAGGGGCTTGTGATGATTTTTCTGACTGAGTGCGGCCGAGGGCCAGATGTGAGGTTTTACTGAGTGATATGAGGCCGAGGGCCTGAGATGTTTTATGTGCCACAAGGTGGCTTGTCACTGATATGAGGCCGAGGGCCTGAGATACTGTATATGTGCCATGAGGTGGCTTGATTGATGTGAGGCCGAGGGCCTAGATATGTGCCACGAGGTGGCTTGATATTGCGCTTGGTCCGTAAGGGGCCCCTCCCGGAGTTTGTACACCCCCAGTGAGCGCGGGTATCCATTGTGATGTGAAATATAGCCCGAGGGGCTGATATTGTACTATGTGATAGCCCGAGGGGCTGATACTGTTCCATTTGATAGCCCGAGGGGTTGATGTTGTACTATGTGATAGCCCGAGGGGCTGATACTGTTCCATGTAATAGCCCAAGGGGCTGATATTGTTCCGAGATTTGAGCCGGAGGGGCTGGTACTATTTTATGATGTTGCCCAAGGGGCGGATTTGTTGATACTGAGCCCGAGGGGCAATGTTTAACTTCACATTATTTACTTGAAAAATTACATGTTTTACCCGTTGAAAAGAGGTTTTACTTGATTTCTCACTGATTTACTGTTTTCAAACGATGTTTTACTGCTTCATTATAGAATGCCTTGTGCTTTACGTGTTTTCTTACTTTCAGTAGTTATTTATATTTATTACTCACTGAGTTGGAGTACTCACATTACTCCCTGCACCACGTGTGCAGATTCAGGCGTTGTTGGTTCCGCTCCGGAGTACTGACTCCTCCCGTCCAGGCGGTGATTCAGAGACAACGAGGTAGCTGTTGGCGTCCGCAGCCCCGTATCTCTCTTATCTTGTTGTTGTCATGATTTTCAAACAGTTGTGCCAGATATTGTATTTAGTAGACTTGTATCAGGATCCATAGTTGCTCATGACTTGTGACGCCCCGATTTGGGCTTTAGTCGGGATGGTTAGCTATATTTTCTGCGAATGATTGCTATTAAACTATGCTTGTATTTTTTTCTTGTTAATTAACTGCTTAAAATGAGATTTTGTTTGAATTCACGAGAGGCGCCATCACGACCGGGTTCGGGGTTAGGGTCGTGACACTAATGATGGTTGCTACAAGTGTGGAAAGACTGATCACCACATCAAGAATTGTCCTTTATTAGAAATTGAATGGAAGAAGGAAAGAGCTGAATGAAGGAACATGTTCAACCCAAGAAAAGCAACAACAAAGGATCAACCAAGTTTATGGTCGCTGCTTGGGGAGAAGGCTCAGATAATGATGATGTGGATGAACAAACACTTATGGCCATCGGAGAATCTGATGAAGAAACCGATTTAAGTGTAATTCATCTCAAAGACAAGATTAAATTGTTGTCTAAAGAAAAGTTGTCTGAGTTACTTCTAGAATTAATTGATGAATCTGAGGATGTAAATAATGTAAAGGAGCAGTTGTCTAAAGAATGTGTGATTTTGAAGGCTAAGCGTAAAAACCTGGAACTTAGATTTAGTGAAACTTTAAGTGAAAACACTGTGTTGAAGAACCAGGTTCATGCACTTAACTTAATTGTCTTAGAGCTTAGATCTGAAAATCTAGAACTGAAATTAGGAACAGGTAAAAAGATGGCTGATCACACACAACTCACTCTAGAAGAAAACGTAAGAAAAATGAAAGATGAGTTGTATAAATGGGATGAGCAGGGAAGAATCCTAAAGGAGGATCTAAGTAAGGTTAAGCATGAGCTAGGCAAAACTTGTAAATGGAACAGGTCCTCCGATGCACTTTCATAGCTATAAGAACACCATTGTAGCAACAGAAGGGGGCTTGTCTTTGGGAACCTGGAACCTAAGTGGGATCCCAAAAGCAAGTACCTCACACTTCCGGAGAACAAGATTTGTACACACTGTAGTAAAACAGGTCACAATAAAAATGAATGCACTGCAAAAGAAAAGGCAAGTCAAAATAACAAAGAATTTGTTCAACGGAAGAATAGGCAACCAAGTCGGCCTAAAAAGAATTTGATTCATCCTTTTTCTATAAAAAGGGACCCAAACTAGTTTGGGTTCCTAAGACTAATCCTTGATTTCCTTTTGCAGGTCCAAGTAAAGGGGAGCCGCCAAGTATGGTATATGGATGGTGGCTGCTCAAAGCACATGACAGGAAACAAGAACCAGTTCCTTTCACTTGAGGACCTTAAAGGAGATAATGTCTCCTTTGGAAATTGGAAGAAATGTGAGATCATTGGGGTTGCAAAGGTAGGTAAGAATGATTCTCACTCTATTAAGAACATCTACTTGATAGATGGACTGAAGTACAGTCTAATAAGTGTATCAAAATTGTGTGATAGAGGTAACATGGTAGCATTCACTTCTACAAAATCTTTTGTGATTAATCTTACCACTGACAAGATAGTTTTGTAGGAAAAAGAGTGAACAACATATATGTTGTAGGTCTGTCCACACCTTCATATAACGAACTCATTTGCTTAAGTGTGTTAGATAATGATCCTCTCTTTTGGCACAAGAGACTTGGACATACCAGTCTAAGTCAACTCAACAAACTAGTCTCCAAGGACTTGGTTATAGGGCTACCTAACATTAAGTTCAAGGAAGATAAAGTTTGTTAGGCTTGTGCGAAGGGGAAGCAGGTAAGATCCTCTTTCAAAAGCAAAAAAGTGGTAAGCACCACCAGAACAATAGAACTAGTCCTGGATCTTTGTGACCAATGAGAACATTAAGCAGAAGTGGTAAGAGATATTTTATGGAGCTTGTTGATGATTACTCTAGGTTTACTTGAACATTATTTTTAACATCTAAATATGAAGCATTTGACATGTTCACTTCTTTTGTTAGAAAAACTCAGAAACAACTAGGTAATCAACTTGTATCAATTAGGTCTGATCATGGTACTGAATTTGAGAATGCTAAATTTGCTGAATTTTATGATGAGCATGGAACAAATCATAATTTTTCTGTTCCTAGGACTCCATGAAAAAATGGAGTAGTTGAAAGAAAGAATAGGACATTGGAAGAAATTGTTAGGACTATGCTTCTTTCTAGTAAACGGCTCCATAGTTTCTGGGCAGAAGCTGTAAACACTGCATGATACATCATAAATAGGTGCATGACTAGACCTCTTGTTGATAAGACTCCCTATGAGTTACTTAAAGAGAGAAAGCCAAATATATCCCATCTTAGGGCATTTGGATGCAAGTGCTTTGTGCACAATAACGGTAAGGACTCCCTTGGTAAATTTGATCTCATAAGTGATAAGGGAGTATTCTTGGGATATTCTTCACATAGTAAAGCTTATAAGATCTATAACAAAAGAACTATGTGTGTAGAAGAAAGTGTACATGTGATTTTTGATGAAACTAACATTCTTTCTGAGAGGCAGGAACATGATGATGAAGCAATTGGGCTGGTAAGAAACTCAAACGAAACTACAACCTATACTGAAGCTGCACCAAAGGAAGGAACGGGTGATGGAACAAGTCCTTCCATCTTGGGCAACTTGATAGGGGGAACTGAACAAAGAGGAAGTGATCCTCAAATCTCGAGGGAACCTGTCGATGAACCTGTTCCACAGCAACAAAATATTGAAGGAACATCTAGGGGAAACCAGATGGTTGTGAAACCTCACAATTATCAAAGTTCTCATCCCATTGAGAATATAATTACTTCTCCAACATCTGGAATCAAAACCAAATCTTTGTAAGAATCTTTGTGCTTTTGATGCTTTCTTATCTCTTATTGAGCCTAAAAATATTGCTGAAGCTTTGCAGGATGCAGACTGGGTGAATACAATACAAGATGAACTCAACCAATTTGAGAGAAGTCAAGTTTGTCATCTGGTACCAAGACCCAAGGTCAGATCAGTAACTGGTACAAAATGGGTCTTCATAAATAAACTTGATGAAGATGGAGCAGTTACAAGTAACAAGGCAAGATTGGTAGTTCAAGGATATAGTCAAGAGGAGGACATAGACTATGATGAGACTTTTGCTCCAGTTGCAAGATTGAAAGCAATTAGCTCTTTATAGCCTTTGCTGCTTATATGGAATTCACTCTCCATCAGATGGATGTCAAAAGTGCCTTCCTCAATGGCTATCTAAAGGAAGAAGTGTTTGTCAAGCAACCTCGGGCTTTGAAAGCAAGGAATATCCTGATCATATGTACAAGCTTGACAAGACACTTTATAGGCTCTAGCAGGCTCCAAGAGCATGATATGAAAGATTATCCAAAATTTTGCTAGAGCATGGCTTCAAGAGAGGTAAAATTGACAATACTTTATTCTTGAAAGAAAAAGGTAAAGATCTCTTGGTAGTTTAGATATATGTTGATGATATAATCTTTAGAGCAACTACTGATAAGTTAATTAAAGAATTTGCTAAACTAATAGGGAGTGAATTTGAAATGAGTTGGGTGAGCTTAATTTCATAAAATTCAAATGGAACTATGATCCATCAGTAGAACTACGTGAAAAAGTTGCTTAAAAGGTTTTAAATGAAATATTCCAAAGAAATTGACACTCATATAGCAACAGCCACAAAATTGGATGTAGATGAACCTAGTTCATCTGTTGATCAGAAGTTGTATAGGGGAATGATTGGCTATTTATTGTATCTCACTGCTAGTAGACCTGACATTGTTTTTAGTGTAGGCCTTTGTGCTAGATCTCAAGCAAGTCCAAAGCAGTCTCACTTGACTGCTATCAAGAGGATCTTGAGATACCTAAAAGGCACCATTGACCTTTGTCTATGGTATCCAAAAGGTAGTAATTTCAACTTAGTGGGATATGTTGATGCTGATTATGCATGTTTTCTTATGGATAGAAAGAACACCTCAGGTATGGCACACTTTCTTGGCTCATATCTTGTATCTTGGGCCACCAAAAAGCAATATTATGTGGCCTTATCTACTGCTGAAGCTGAGTATGTTGCTCCTACTTCATGTTGTGCTCAATTGTTGTGGATCAAACAACAATTAATGGACTTTGAAATTAACGTAGGTTGTATCCCTATCTTTGTGACAACACTAATGCAATTAGTATGACCAAGAACCTGGTTCATCACAAGAGAACTAATCACATAGATGTTAGGCATCATTTTTTGAGGGACAATTATGAGAAGGTGATCACTGTGGAATTTTGCGCTACTAACAAGCAAATAGCTGACATCTTCACAAAAGCTCTAAGTAGAGATCACTTTGAAAGGAACATGTTAGAATTAGGGATGATTAAGATCACCTAAAAGGAACCAGTTCTAACTCAAAAGTTGGTTAAAGAAATTGTGAATTTATGTACATAATTAGATTAGATTTTGCTCAGTCTCATACTTTCATCAGTGTACTCTTGTGCTATGTGCTAAAATGACTCATTAATCTCTAATGATATTATTTCTGGTTTCTTAGAAAATTCAGACTTACATAAGAGATTTCTCAGTGAAGAACCTGGTTCATCAAGATTACTTGGTACGTATTCTCCACTCTGTATATTTTGGAATAATTATATTTGGATTATGACCAAGAGGAGCGTCCCACCTCCTTGAGCTTATCCATTACGAAATGAACCAGTTTCATTCAAAAGAGTCCCAAAAATGCAATAAGTGCCTAGATTCTAAGGAGAGTCATAAACATCTCCTCAAATTGACTCCCAGGTTAATTATACCTCTGAACTTCTAAACCTCTGAAAAAGTAGTTGTTATCCAATTAAACTCTACCTCTTTAAATTGATTAGGCATTAGCTTTTTCTTCAATCCTTAATTTCCAAGTCGTCAAAAATTCTTTCTATTTTCTCTCATCTTCCAAATATACAAATATTCATCTTCTCTCATACCCATACACAGCGATGGCAAACCCTTCTAAGAATCCTTCATCACCACCTAAGAAAACAACACCCACACCATCTCTAGTTATTTCTTATTCTACTAACTCTATATATTGCAAGAAGTTCTCATTATACGGGGATGCACAAACGGTAAAGTTAAATGTGAGTTGAGAGCAAAATAGCAAGGCATTTTGCAAATAATTCTTGTTTGATTCAAGTGTGCGAACCAGAAGCTACATGAACCAGATAGAAGAACCAGTTCCAAGTGTCTGTTTTTTATTCTAGTTCATTTGTAATAGGGTTTCTCAAATTGTATCTTTTAGCTTTATCTAGATGCAATTGTATTAGATATTCTGAGTATTCAAGCTAGAACTAACTTGAAGTTGTCACAACAATTAGAGGCTGATTGCCATAACAGGATTAGAGATAATCCTTAGGTTTACAAAGAGTTTTGTAAATGCTGTTTTGGCTTTGTGATTTAGTGAAGCGTCGGAAAAAATCCTATTGAGTAGTAGGTCGTGGTTTTTTCACCTTTTGAGCCAGGTATTTTCCACGTAAAAATACTTGTTGTTCTTTACTTTCAGCATTTAGTATTTCCGCAACAGTAGTATAAGGAACACATAATAGAAGCATGTCCGTTTATAATCAATGCACGCGAAATTAGACACCACACAAATCACCCCTTCTCTTGTGTGACATTGAAGTATAAAACATCATAAATAATATTTTCTGATAATCCATCCGCTCATCAGTTTTTAAATAGGATTAGCGGTTTTTTTTTTTTTTTTTTTTTTGTTGTGTAGCGATAGAATTGGTTTGTCGCTAATTTCTGTTTTGTTTGTACTGAGATTAATTTGATGGAGGCAGAGAGAGGGTGAGAATGGTTGGAATAGTGCGAAGTGAGGGGATAATAGTGGGAATACTGGCAGGCATAGGAAGCAAAGTCATCTTTGGAGCAGCAGGCAAAGTTGGCAATGGTGAAGCTGTTGAAGTGTAGGAAAAGAAACTGTACTTGCCAACAGTGGCAACGCGGCGATTGGCAGCTGTGGCAGTGTTGGCTGAGGCAGTGAGGGAATTGTTGGCAGTGATGGTAAGCCAGATACTTTCTAACAAAAAGCGAGCAGCCATGCTAGTGTTGATTCTTGAAATGGACAACATTGTAAGCAATGCGAGGGCAAAGAAAGTCTTGAAAGTGGCCATTTTCACTTCGTTTGATTAGGGTGACAAACAGGAACGTCGGGTTGGATATGGGCGGGTCGAAAACGGATAAATAAGTCGATTTGACTCATATTCAACACGGATAAAAAAAACAGGTTAACCAGCGAATAATATGAATATCTAAATTATCCATGACTTCTTGAATATGATTACTTTCGGGAGAATTCCTAGTCTCCCAAACTTGAGGAATCCAAATTTGAGGCTTTACAAACGTAAAAGTTAAACTAATTAGTTATCCTTTTTCTAAGTGGATAATATAATTCTTATCCATATTTGACCTGTTTTAAAAAGTTCATTATCCCATTATTTAATGAATATTATGGGTGAATAACTGTTTTCTTTTAACTATTTTGTCACCACTAGGTTTGACTAAAGAATAACTTAGACTTCTCCAAAGAAACTTGAAATGTACTTACTTGGATGTTGAGTTATGTACAATGAAAATGTTAAATGAGTATTTATATGTGATGTATCGGGAGTAGGATTTGAGGATTTGGATGAGATGTGGGTGAGGAATGTTGGAGCATTTCTATTGTTAGCTCACCTTCTCAATAAAGAAAAATTGCTTATAAAACTCTGTTTTGTTGTTTTTATTGGGGAAGAATTATGTTGAGCAAATTGTTCACCAAATATGGTTGAGCGCAAACTTCATCTATGCACTACTTTAAGAAAACTTCTTGACTTAAAAGTTGTGTCTGTACCCTCAAACCAACATATATTTGTGAAGGTGAACTAACAATGGAGTAGTCCCCATGCCTCCACACCCAACATCACACCAAATCCTTGTAATCCCTCAAGAACTTCACCTATATATACGCTTTAGTGATGATCAAACTCAACACAAGTCAAAACACAACAATCTCGCAAATTATATAACAATGGCTGCTTCCAACTATTGCTCAATCCTCTTCTTGATCATAGCATTATTGTCCTTATCAAGCATCACCACAACCCGTGCTGCTCGCGGCCTACTGCAACTTCCTAACTTGCCTACAATTCCATCGTTGCCTCAGCCAACAATGTCACAGTTGCCTACAATTCCAAACTTGCCAACTGCAGCTACATTGCCACCATTGCCAAGTATTGCATCTTTGCCAATTCTTCCAACTACTACACCTAATTTACCATCTTTGCCTACTTTGCCCTCTGTACCAAAGATGACTCTACCACCAATGCCAGCCAATATTCCTCTTCCCAAAATGCCATCATTTCCTACCATTCCTACACTTGCAACTCCTCCATCCAACTGATCTTGCGGCTTCCAACATTTTCCTGTCTTACCCTATAGTCTCTGCCGTTTGATTTTTCTTTTTTTTCCTTTTTCTCTGTTGTTGTTTTTATTTTTTGAGTGATTCTTAACGATATTTATCGTATCATTTATATATACTCTCCGAGTGTTATACGTTCATTGCAAAGTAACCTTTGTATTAATGCCTCGCAGTTGTCTATTATTGATTGCAGTTCTCGTATCACCAGTACATGTGAACATAATTCAACTCCGCAAAAAAATAGTACTTTGACAAGGTCATTTTTAGCAGAACAGTGGCCTTACCAGTAATGCACTTTTGAAGTCACAGTCAGAAAGAGATGTAATACAAAATAATTAAACACTGGTAAATCCTGTAACAGAGACACCCGGACAGGCAGTGCACTACTTTAATATCAACCTGAATAAATTTATAATAATATCCCACAAGTGGGTCTGGGGAGGATAGTGTGTACGCAGACTCTACTCTACTCCGGAGGAGTAGAAAAAGTGTTTCTAATAGACCCTTGGCTTAAAAAGACGAAAAAAGATAATAGATCAGTAACAACAACAGCAGCCAGATAGATAATACCAACATCGTTAGCACCAAAAAATAGATGAAAAAGCAATAACAAAAACCAATAATAATGGCACGCTACTGTGAAAACCGAAAAATAACCTGAATAAATTTAGAAATCATAAATTCTGATGCAATCGACAATGGTTTATGCCTATCGATGAGCGACACGTACATAAATAGGACACTCTGTACATACATGAAAATCAGCCAATAACCATAGCAACAAATCAGTGCAAATTATCTTCATTTCAATCAAATACTTGGAATCTTTTCTTACACTGCATTCATTTTCTAACTTTCTTACAGCGTATGTGATTGTTGTTACAAGGAAACTTTCAAGAAGTAAGCCGTTCTTGTTCAACATTTTTGGAATGTACTATGCTAGAAATTCCAAATAAGACCATTACTAGAATAAAAGTAATTAATCAGCTCTAACGCTGCCTCTACGTATTATATTGAAAAGCAGTGTATTTGCATTAGTTTACATTCCTCCAAAATGAAGTTTGAATATATTGATTTTCTAATCTAATAATCGATCCATATGAAAAAAGAATATGCATAGCCCTATGAGCTTGCGTACATTGCATGTCCCAAGTCAGAATAAAGGAGGAGGATTATGACATACTGAGGGGCGGATTTAGGAAGCGGAAGGAGTTACCTTAACTTTCGAAAAATTACACTGCATATAAGACAAATCTATTTTTTACCTATATATATTATGTTTTGAATCTCCTTGACATATACCAAAAGCCTAACTAAGTGGTCAAAGGGGTTCAAAACGTTACACTAATTGAATTTCTACTAGCTATGATCTTTTTAAAAATTTTAACTTTTTTCTTTTTTGAGCTCCCGGTAGAAATCCTGCCTCCACTACTACTGATAGTGTAAAGCTAGTCAATTCGTAATAACTCCTCCTAATACAGATAGGGTTGAGACATACTCAAATTTGTACTAGTGGTTGTCAATAAATAGGAGTAAATCACCCCTAAACTTTGTTCCCCTTGTTTAAAGAAAGGAATTAAATTGAGGAGATCACAGGAGCAGGATACCAATATCGAGCAGATGTTCAAATGTGATATATCTAAATTCATTAATTTTCACCTTTTAAGAGATGGCTAGTTCAAGTTATGTTAAATAATAAAGTTTGATTTTGAAAAAACACCATCATTATAGGAATATACAGACGGTAAAAAAAATATGTCAATGTATTGAGATATAATATGCTACAAGTGAATATTTGAGACAAGAAATGAACCCTAATTTTTACTTCTTCATAATAGGTAAAGAACACAGATATTTACTTAACAGTTTAGTATTACTAGTTTTAACTTCCTAACAAGCATAATTAATACTTCCAAGTTCAACATTACACGTGGAAAAGTGTTAGACTTCACAATATTGTTGAGCTGATTAGTCATTTGACCATCATTAGGTAAGCAAACATTTCCATAGTGCCAACCAATATACAAGTATTAGTTTAAACTTATAAATAAATGATTTCATCAATTAGTATTGTATAAATTGTCAACCAAATATGGTTGATCCAAATTTCATCTATACATGACTACTTTTTCAGAAAACTTCTTGACTTGAAAGCTGGTGCATTTTTCTCAAACCAACATTTGAGAAGGTTAACTAACAATAGAATTTTAGAATTTAGAGCATATGCAACATCTCACCAAATCCTCATAGACCCTCAAGAACTTTCCCTATATATACCCTTTAGGGATGATCAAACAAAACACAACTGAATTTGCTTGGAACACAAAGCAATCTAGCAAACTAAGTCAAAACACACATACTCTTATTGACAATGGCTTCCTCCGGCTACTACTCTATCCTTTTCTTGATCATGGCATTACTGTCCTTATCAAGCATCAATACAACACATGCTGCTCGCGGCCTACTTCAACTTCCAAACTTGCCTACAATCCCATCATTGCCTCAGCCAACAATGCCACAATTGCCTAAAATTCCAAATTTGCCAACAGCAGCCACATTGCCACCATTGCCAAGTACTCCATCTTTGCCAACACTTCCAACAACTACACCTAATTTACCATCTTTGCCTACATTGCCTTCTGTACCAAAGATGACTCTACCACCAATGCCTGCCAATATTCCTCTTCCCAAAATGCCGTCACTTCCTACCATTCCTACACTTGCAACTCCTCCATCCAACTGATCTTGCAGTTTACGTTTTCCTGTCTTACCCTATGGTCTCTGCCGTTTGATTTTTTTTTCTTCCCTTTTTCTCTGTTGTTCTTTTTATCTTTTGAGTGATTCTTAATGATATGTATCGTATCAGTTATGCTCTCCTGAGTGTTATACATTTATTATGCATTAGCCTTTGTATTAATTCCATGCAGTTATCTATTATTGATTTAAGTGCATTTCTCCAGTATATGTGAATATTTTACTTTGGCAAACAGTGGTGTACCAATAATCCACATTAGAAGAGAAGGTAATTATATAGAATTAACATAAATTGACAAGTTACATTCAGAAAGATATACTAATAGAAAATAAAACACTCTGCTAAGTCGTGTAACAGAGATACCCGGACAGGCAGTACACTACTTCAATATCATAAATTATGATTCAATGTAATGATTTATGCCTAGTAACGAGAGGCACGTACATAAATAGTACTCTTTGTATATAGATGAAAATCAGCGAATTATCATAGCAACAAATGCATACAAATTATGTATATATATGGAAATTATCAAATACTTGTAATCTTTTTATTTACAAACTTGAATTTCTTGCAACTTTTCTTAGACATCTCATTAGACTAATCTTAGCTATACTTTGATCATATTTCAGTCACAAGTTTCAACTTGTGATTGTTGCTATTAGGACGCTTTAGAAAGTTCAAATAAGGCCTCTGCTACCAATCATATGAAAAGCAGTATATTAACACGTGCATTAGTTTACATTCTTAATTCAAAAATGAAGATTGAATGATCATTATTGATTTTGTAATTAATATGACGATAGCTAAGGTTCATGTGCAAAAAGACTCATTAATATAACGACAGTGTAATTTTGTGGCTTGAATTATTTCTCTGTATTTTTAGAAAACTCATAATCCCTATAGATTTAGGAAAACTCGTTGTCCTAATAGATTTGGTAAAGGAACAGTTATTGTCCTTGTCAAATTGGGAAACACTTCTCTTATAGGTTTGGGACTATATGAGATCCATATATAGGAGTTGTAGTTGGGGATTCTATAGATTGTATTGTGTTTTTCTTTTCATTCATAGTGAAAAACTCTCTCTGCTTCTGCCCCGAGGATGAGGCTTAGCCGAATCTCGTTAAATCTTTGTGTTGATTTTTTTTCTCTATTTACTTTGTGTGTAATTGTGTACTAGTTAACTCACGATCTTCCGCAATAATTAGTATCGGAGCAAGATTCTAGTTTTTACATATAAGCTAGGATTAAGATGTCTTCATCATCTTTTACAAAGTATGAAGTAGAGAAATTTGTCAATGGTTCTAGTTTCAGTCTATGGAAGATTAGGATGAAATCGTCCCTGGTGTTACAAGGGTTATGGAAGGCAAGTGATGAGGATTTTACTGAAGAGATGAAAGAGATAGAGAAGGAAGACCTGAAGGAGAAGGCTTTGAGTGCGATCTTCATGAGCGTTACAGATAGCGTTCTCCGGGAAATTGCTGAAGAAACTTCTGCAGCAACAACATGGAAGAAGATGGAAGATCTGTATTCTGAGAAATCGCTAACAAATCGTCTCTATCTGAAAAAGAGGTTATACAATATCCGTATGAATAAAGGTACACCCGTTAAAACTCACCTTGATGAGTTAATTCAATTATAATGGACCTGAAGAATGTGGATATCAAAATTGAAAGTGAGGATCAGGCCTTGATTGTGTTATGTTCTTTATCACCGTCTTAGGATACTTTTGCCGAGGCACTGCTATATGGGAAAGACAGTATTTCACTGGAAGATGTTAGTAATGCACTAAAATCTAAAGAGTTGAAAAAGAGCTTTCCAGACAGCAGAACTGAGGGTGAGGGTCTCGTGAGTAGGGAAAGAACACAACAAAATAAATTTAACAGGAAAAAGTCAACCACCAGATCAAAGTCTAGAGAAAGGAAGCAGAACTGTTATCAGTACAGGGAGCAAGGTCACTACAAGAGAAATTGTCCTGAGGTGAAAGAGAAAAGATGGAAGCAGAAAATAGATAACTCGACAAATGTTGTTGACACTGGCAAAAATTCTGATGATAGTGATTATATAGGGGATGTCTGTGCCGTATGTTTTAATCATGAGCAGAATTCCTTGGTTCTTGATTCTGGTGCGACTTTCCACATGTGTCCACACAAGAATCGGCTTGCAACTTACAAGCAGATCAATAGGACTGTCTACATGGGAGATGATAATCCATTACTAGTATAGGGGATTAGTAACATCAAATTGAGAATGTTTGATGGAATTACCAGAAACATTGAGTGTTGGCATGTTCCTCGGACAAAGAGAAATTTGATCTCTCTTTCGACTTTAGATGATCAAGGGTATAAGTTTTACTCCGAGAATGGAATACTTAAAGTGTGTAAAGGCTCCATAGAACTCATGAAGGGCAAACTACATTCTAAATTGTATCATCTTCAGGCCAGTGTAGTTGAAGGGGAAGCTATTGTAGCTTCTGGGAAGAATGATCTGAATTAGTCTCAGTTGTGGCACTTGTAACTTGGTCATATGAGTGATAAGGGATTGTCTTTGTTGAGTAAGCAGAATTTGCTGAATTGGTACAAAAATTAAATTTTGAATTTTTGTGAGCATTGTATGTTTGGTAAACGGACGAGGATAAAGTTCAGCAAGAAAGCCGAGCACGAGACCAGAAACAAGTTAGATTATATACATTCAGACTTGTGGGGTCCAAACAAATTTCCTCCAAGAGTAGTGCCACGTATTTATGACTTTGATTGATGATTACTCAAGGATGGTGTAGGTGTGTTTTCTAAAAATAAAAGATGAGGCATTTCCGGCATTTGTTAAATAGAAGACGATGGTTGAGAGGCAGACGAAAAGAAAATTTAAGCGTCTTCTAACAGACAATGGGTTGGAATTTTTCAATTATAAGTTCAATAATTTCTGCAACAAAGAGGGCATAGTGAGACACCGCACTTGTGTCGAAATATCACAACAAAATGATATTGCAGGACGTATGAATAGAACGCTTTGTGATAGGGAACGCAGCATGCATTCACACTCATGTGTTAACAAAGATTTTTGGGTTGAAGCAATCAATACAGCTTATTATTTGGTCAACAGATCTCCATCCACAACTATTGTGTTCAAAACTCCTTTTGAGGTATAGTCCCATTCGCCTGCTGCTTATTCAATTTAAGGATATTTGGTTGTCCTGCTTATTCTCATGTGAGGGATGAAAAACTTGAGCCGAGGGCAAAGAAGTGCACATTTCTACGGTAAGCAATGTTTGACCAAAAAATACGGATCTTGGTTCAAATAATTAAATTTATGTAATTAGGGGCTAATCTTAGTTAGCAATGATATCCCTAGATAAAGCTTTCAAAGATGCAATAAATATTAGATGGGTTCGGTCAAACAATGATAACAATATGCAATAACTGTTCTAGAAATCATGAGCAATAATATAGCATTCAATAACAATGAGCAATAAATGGCATTTAAGTAAATAGGAGGAATGATTCACCTAATAAAGGATGGATGGATGTTCCTCCTGACAATGATGAATGACAAACAAATCCTTGAATATTCGAATTATTCTTGGATCTGATGGAAAAGTATGTACAAAAATCTTAGTGAAAATGTGGTGCTTGTATCTTAGCGAGAGAGAGAGAGAGAGAGAGAGAGAGAGAGAGAGAGAGCTGAATCTTTAAGTCAAAGTATTATTTTTTTTCACAGATGAGTATCATATGCCCTTATCATTGTCTCATTTTTTCTATTTATATGGGACATGTTATGAAGAAACCCTAATAGTACAAATGCAGGGAATATCCAATAGAATATTCTTTTTCAACATCCTATCTTGAAAACTAGTTATTACAGCTCTATTAACGGATCTCGACTCTTATTGACATCTCGACTACAACTCTCCTCGACTCTGGACTATGGATTTTGCTGCTTCTTGGGCCATCTCGACTGACGAGGACTTGAGAATTCATCTCTTTGTATTATTTTGTATATTATCTTGTCTTAAATATTCTTAGGGCAGATTTTGACCCATACAGTTAGTCCCTCCTCTTATTGAGGTCGTGCCCACGTACGAGGTCGATGAGCGGACAATGTCGTTCATAGTTGGCAGGGGTCGTGGTCGTGGAGACGGGACTACGTGGCTTTTTGGGGTCCACATATTTTGAATTTATCAAATTGCCCAAGAAACTAGTTGGAGTTATCTGGGCCAAGAAAAAAGGTGACATCACGCATCGTGCGTCATAATTAGGGGCGTACATAGGTCGGGTTGGTTCGAACTTTTAAATTATCAAACCAAACCAACGGTCTCGGGTTTTTAAATATATAAACCAAACCAAACCAACAAAGTCGGATTTTTCAATCTCGCTTTTTCTCGAGTTTTTCCGGTTTTTTCAGGTTTTGGGGTTTTTTTCCGGTAAAGTCTTCATAGCATAAAATATATAACTTGTGCTCCAAATATTTCTTAAGTCCTAGTAAAATACAACTATATAATATGTTTTCCAGAAACTAACACAATAATATGAGATAAGTCATAGTATTATACTAAAATATTCAATAACAAAGATAAATAATAAAATTATACAAAACAAATATTTCTAATTAATAAACCATAATAAAAATTAACATAATCTAAAAATACTATATAGGTCATGTAAAAATAAGTATAGCTAATAAGTATTGATATTAATTACATAACTAAGCACTAAAGAAAAAGATAAACTAAATTATGTATTTTCATTATAAATCAATCTAAAACTAAAATAATTATCCAACATTATTATCATTCCTAGTATTGAATTGAATTTTTTTTGTTAGAATTAGTATTGATTTGAACATTGTTTGAGTTACTACATTTATGGGCTATAAAATTTATTTACCATTCAAGAATGTTAAGTCTAAACTTGAAATAATACGTTAAAAGATAAAACTGTGAAAAAGTTTAAGAAATATTTATAAATTACATTAAAATAAATATTTATATGTATAAAATATTTTTAAAAAATATATAAACGTACTATAGGGTTGATTTGGTTTTAACTAAACCAAACCAAATCAATTATGGTCGGATTTTATTTTTCAATACCAAACCAAATAAAAGCAAACCACATCAGAGTTTTTTCCTGTTTGACTCGGATTATCGGTTTGGTGTGGTTAATTGGGTTATTTTTGTACACCCCTACTCATAATGATGTCATTTCCCGATGCATTGCATCGATTCAGGTGGAACTCTTGATTGGTTCTGTCAGTTCAATTTTTGTGCTAATTATGTCACACACGGTTTCGATTCTGGTGCCTCCCAAACTTATAAATAGGGGAAGATTTTCCGCCCCTGGGACTTTTCAAACTCCTTCTTCTCCTCTAACATGCCTTTTGAGTCCGATGAAGGGAGTTATGTGCCCCCCTTGCCAGTGGTGTATCCTCCTCAAGAGGAGGGTGTTCCTAGCGCTGCTTATGACGGAGCCTTCCCGTTGGTGGAAGAGATAATTCCGCGCAACCCTGATTCCCGATCTGATTTCACCAAGTCCCCCGACGCTGAACCCGGGGCTTTCCGTTCAGTGATGATGGTGAAATAATTGGAAGAGCTCAAGGCTAAATTCAATATTCCCAACCATGTTGAGTTGATTCAGGCGGGGTGGGACGGTCGTGTAGATTCACCGTTTTAGGTACTGCGCCTTCTACGCCTATCGTTCCAAATAGGCTACACTCTCCCTCTTCTTTCGTTAGCGGAGGAATTTTGATGTTATTACAGCGTTTGCCGGCTCAACTCGCACCATACGGTTACAGACTTATACGGATGCTCACCAAATTTGCCGAGCTAGCCGGGGTTGAACTGACGCTTCGACATTTGATACATCTCTTTGCCTCTAGATTTTATAGGGGGGACGATGGTAAATCTTCGCCACCGAGAAGGTAAGTGCTTGGTAGTGAAAATGGATGACAAGGCCAACCGCCAATTTTGGTTCAATTTCTTCTTCGTCAAGACCGAAGACGGTGGTGGCCAATATCGATGGTTTTCCCAAGACTTGGAATTATACTCGTAAGTATTCAATCTCCCAGTAGGTATTTGATTTTTTCCTTGTGCCCGACTATGGGTTTTGACTTCTTGTCCCTTACTCGTGTAGCCAAGACTTCGCCTCCTCCTTCGGTCGCCGATATCTCCGATTGGGTTGGTTGACGACTTCTTCCTCATATTGTAAGGATTCGTCAGTGGTCGAGTTTCTTAAAGAAGATTGGACCTGCTCCTCTTTCAACTGGTAAGTTCCTTTTGTTATTGGCATCTAGGGTTTCTTTTCCTTTTGTTCACCTTTGCTGACTTTTCTCTCTCCTTGTGTTTTTCTCAACTTTGGCCAGGGGATCTTCAAGGAGGTCTAGAGCTCCCGCACCCTCCTTCCGTAAGAGAAAAGCTATTGTGTCCTCATCTCCTGTCCCTTCTATGACCGCGACAAATCCTATTCGCGTTTTTGTTCCTCTTAGTGCTGCGCCGATGTCTATTCCTTCTTCAGTCGTGGAGGCTTTCGCCATAGAGCCTTTGATTTCTCCTTTGTACTGTCTCATAGATGAAGAAGACGAGCCGTTGCCTGATGATGGGGACTTGATGCCTCACAAATAGAGGGTCGTGGATGTCGTGAGAGTGGGGTCAACGGCTGCTGATGTAGGAGATTACGTCTTCAACCTTCAGGAAATGGCCAAAGTAATCATCAGAGAGAGCCCGGAGGCTAACCCCGAGGTCATTGGGCTGGAGGATACGAATGTTGAACCTGTTGAGGATATGGTCGAAGACGGGATGGGCTGTCACAACCATTCTATTCCAGGATGCGATGAGGCCTCGTCCTCTAGTGTTGCTGCGGATGCGCCTCATTTGGTCGGTGACAGAGGCGAGGCTACTACAGATGAGGATGTCGGATTCGATTCTGACATGGATGCAGAAGAGTTGAGAATGATTGATGAGGAGCTCACTCAACTCGAAGTTAGGTTGGAGGGGAGTTCGAGAACTATTACGATTCCGATGGATCGTAATCTTCTTGTTGATACCGAGAAAATTATCCCCTCCCTAGTCCCTTTCAGTTCTGAGATGGTGGGAACGATCCTCAAGAGTATAAACAACCGCGACTACTCGAACAATATTATCGGCATCTCCCTTGGGGTAAGCATCTCTGTTGTTGGTTATTTTTCCTTCTCTTTTATAGTCTTCTTAATTTCTGTTTCTTGTTTTGTATACAGTTGTCCTAGAGATTGAGAGTGCTCGTAGGGAGCAGAGGCGCAAGGATATATATGTGAAGCTGAGGGATAAGTACTTCAGGGTCCTTTGGAAGTATCGAGAGCTGCGGTGTCAGCTCTATGAAGGCAGCGATGTGCGTCAATTAAGGGAATATTTGAAGGCCAGGGATGAGGAGCTAGTGTGGATGGTCGGGAAGTGTAGCGTCTTAGAGGGGCCGCTAAAGAGCAAATAAGGAGAAATCGAGCTTAGCAAGGGAGTCGAGGTTCAGTGCAGCGACCGTCAAGCTTAGGTAGTCGCGTTGCGCAACTAGCTCAAGGAGTGCCAATATTAGGGTGGAAACCCTTGGGGGTGAGGTCGCCAAGAAAGTGGAAGAGTTGGAGAAGGCAGAGGCGGCGCAGTCGGAGGCTCTGAACAAGGCAGAATCCCTTTAGGTGGTGATTCGAACTCTCCGTTATGAGGGAGAATGACTAAATGACGACGAGGCTCAAGGAAGAACGGTTTGATGAAAGGATCAGGGAGTTAGAAAGAGAGACCTCTATTCTCCATAATCGAGTAGTTGCTTTGGAGGCCGAGAAGGCCTAATTACTAGCACAGCCATCCTCTTCCCGCACTTCGGATATTCCCAACGTTCTTTGGGATTTATATGAGGAGTGGATTCATGCCGAGGCCCATTTAAATATCTTTCGAGATTTGCATGCGACGAGGTCCTTCTCTGATTCTACCCTTGAAGGTGTTCGTGTGAAGGCTCGTGAAGCTCGAGTCACCCGTGGGTATGATTCTGTTATGCTTGAGGTCCACGAAGGTGACAATGAGGATGTAGATCGGCTTGAGGAGGATGCCTGGTACCCGCATATTCGGAGGGCGAAGGCAACGGTAGTGAGGCGGATCAATATGGTGAGGCCATCCGTGGCCAAGGCGGTGAAGGCGCAGAAGACCATGATGGTAGTGATCAGTAAAATTTTTTTTTAAAACTTTTGTGTGTTTTTACCGGCGTCTTCACAAGCCTTTGTAAAAAATGTTTTAAGTATGAAATGCCAAAGTTGTTCTCTGCATCTACTTCTTTTCCTGTGGTTTATTTTCTGCACTTACATATTTTTTGCTTCTATTGTTTGGCTGTTTTGCTCTTTCCTTCTTTGGTGTTGTCTTTTGCTGGCCATGGCCTTGGAGCTGATTACACGTTGTTTGCTTCCTTTTTTCTTTTTTGTGTGTTGAGATATGGCCGAGGGCATCAAATTGTTTAGTCTTGATCTTTTGTTAAATTGCGGCCAAGGGCAGATAGGTGTTTATTCAAGTGAGGTCGTACATAAACTTTCGTTTAAGTTGCAGCCTGACCTTTGCTTTCTTTTTGTAATAGCGTTTTTTTTTGTTGCTTTTGGGCGACCATTCTTGTGTAGGCCATATCTCTTCGTTGTTCGACTTCATCGAGTTCCTGCCTTCTGCTCTCATCGTTACTCGTGCCGCTCTCATGGGAGTACCTTAGGCTAGGTTCTCCGACCTCGATTGATATTACTGCCTCGGTTCCGTAGACCAAAGAGTAGGGCGTCTCTCCTATGCTTGTTTCCGGAGTTGTTCGGTAGGCCCACAATAATTCTGGTAGTATTTTCGGCCACAGTCCCTTAGCATCTTCCAGCTTCTTCTCATGATCTTTAGAATTGATTTGTTGGATGATTATGCTTGTTCATTACCAGTGGGGTGGTATGGGGTTGAGAGTATCCTCTTGATATGCCATTTCTCGAAGAATTCAGATGTTTCTTTCCTGTGAACTGGGGTCCGTTGTCACAGCTAATTTCTTTGGGAAGGCCGAATCGGCAGATGATGTTTTTCCATATAAAGGTAATTACTTCATGTTCCCGTATTTGGGCTAATACTCCTGCTTCCACCCACTTAGAGAAATAGTCAGTTAAAACCAAAATGAATCGTACATTACCTTGCCCGCTGGTAGAAAGGGCCCACGATGTCCATTCCTCATTTGATGAATGGCCAAAGGGATGTGATTGAGTGGCGATTGTTTTCCTGCTTGGTGGATCATTGAAGCGTACTTTTGGCATTGCTCACATCACCTTACAAAGTCTAGGGCATCCTTTTTCATGGTGGGCCAGTAATATCATGCCTGTATGAGGCATCTGACCAGTGCCCGATTGCCGGAGTGAGTCCCGCAATGGCCCTCTTGAACTTCTTCGAGGACGCGCTAAGTTTGGTTCGGGCCTAAGTACTTCGCCAGAGGGCCGCTATAGGTCCTCTTGTATAGATCGCTACGGAGGATATTGTACCTGCCGTTTGCATTCTTAGTTTTTTGGCCTCCTTTTTGTCGCTAGGGAGTGTGCCGTCCTGCAAGTACGCGACAATACGATTGCGCCAATCCCAAGTTAGGTTTAAGGTTCTTACCTCGATTTGGTGTAGTGATGAGTTGAGGAGGCGGACCGTGTTTTTGTCTTCGGTTGTGATGCTTTTGGTGGCTGCAACTAGTTTAGCGAGGCCATCTAACTCGACATTCTGTGCCTGTGGGATTTGTTCGATCTGACATTCGTCGAACTGAAGCAGTAGCTTGCAAATTTTGGTCTAGTACTTTTGCAACCTTAGTTCCTTGATTTGGAAAGTCCCCGTGACTTGATTGACTACGAGCTGGGAATCGCAGTGCAGTTTTAATTGTTTTGCTCCATATTTGAGTGCTAGTCTTAGACCTGCAATTACGACCTCATACTCGGCCTCATTGTTAGTCATATCGGGGTACTATATAGACAAGCGAATCATTTCGCCTATTAGGACTTCAAGTACGAATCCTAGTCCAGACTAGAACGCGCTGGATGTGCCATTGGTGTATAGGACCTAGAGGTCTTGTGTTTGGAGGGAGGTATGGACGGCCTCCTTTTCAACTTCAGGCATTATCTTTGCGCTGAAGTCGGCTACGAAGTCGCGAGTACTTGTGATTTTATCGTTGTTTGCGGCTGATAGGTGATATCGTGCTCGCTCAACTTGATGGCCCAATTGGCCAACTTTCGGATAGTTCGGGTTTATGTAAAATGATTCTGAGGGGGAAGGTCGTGACGACCAATATGGGGTGACATTGAAGATATGGTCTAAGCTTTTGTGAAGCTACGACTAAGGCCAACGCCATTTTTTCAAGGTGTGGGTACCTCGTCTCAACATCAACGAGTGTTTTGCTAATGTAATAGATAGGAAATTGCGTATCTTTGTTTTCTCAAATTAAGACTACGCTTACTGCTGCCTAGGATACGGCCAGATAGACTAGGAGATGCTCCTCCGGCTCGAGCTTTGAAAGCAGAGGTGGAGATGATAGGTATTTCTTTAGTTCTCGCAGGGCCTGCACACATTTAGAAGTCCATTCAAGGCCATTATCTTTCTTGAGTACGCCAAAGAATTTATGGCACCTATCTAACAACCATGAGATGAACCTCGATAGAGAGAGCGGTAATGCCACTACTCAACCTTTGGACTTGTTTCTTGGTTGTCAAGAGTTCCTGTACCCTCGATGGCTTTGATTTGGTGGGGGTTGACCTCGATCCCTCACTGTGATACTAGAAAAACCATGAACTTTCCCGAGGCTACACCGAATGCGCATTTTTTCGGGTTCAGCTTCATTCCGCAACATCGGAGTATGTCGAAAGTTTCTTTCAAATGATCAATGTGATCTTCTCTCCTTTTGGACTTCACCAACATGTCTCTATATATACCTCTATTGTTTTTCCGATTTGGTCTTTGAACATCTTTGTCACCAACCTTTGATAAGTAGCTCTTGCGTTCTTTAGTCCAAAAGGCATGACCCTATTGCAATACGCTCCTTGGCGGGTGATGAACGTGGTTTTTTCCTGATATTCTTCTTTCATAAGGATTTGATTATAGCTTGAGTATGCATACAAGAAGCTTAGTAGCTCGTGCTAGGCCATTGCGTCAATGTGTTAGTCGATATGTGGCAATGTTGACAAATCCTTCGGGCATGCCTTGTTCAGATCTGTGAAATCCACGCACATCTGCCACTTTCCATTCTTCTTTTTGACCATCACTACGTTAGCGACCCATTTTAGGTACTTCGAATCCCTGATGGAACCATTTTCCAGCAATTTTTTCACCTCTCGCGCACTGCGTCATTAATTGTGGAGTTGAATTTATACCATACTTGTCTTACTGGGGGTAGAGTGGGTTGACATTTAATTTGTGAGTGGAGGTTTCTCATGTGATGCCCGGCATATCTGCATGGCTGAAAGCAAACAAATCTGCATTAGTTGTTAAGAATTGACTAAATTTACCTGGTTCCCAAGGCTTGCAACCAATAGGCCTTCTTGTTGTGGTCGTTGAGATCCAACTGAATGGGGTCGAGGTCTTCTATGGTCGAACCGGTGGCTTCGGGCGTATCTGGTTCCTTGATGACGTTCTTTGTTTCTTCTTGCTCCGATCTCGATCTTGTTGATTATTATGCCTCTTTTTCTTTGTCTTTTCTCTGTTGGGTGGCCATGCCGTCTAAGGCAATATGGTAGCATTCTCGTGATGTGCGATGTTCTCCTCGTATACTGAAAATCAGTGGCAGATCCAGGATTTTAAGGTCGTGGGTGCTCACTCTCTTAAGTAAAAAGTTTCTACCTATCATATAGTATAAGTTCACAACTATCTAACAACAGTTGTAAAAACAGTTAATAGAAAAACTACGGTTAATATTATCATTAGCAAAAAAAGACTTCTATTCACTAGCCACAATGAACTACTAATAATGTTACTTTATAGAAAAAGATATCTGGTCATAAGTTACAACTGTGCTCGACGACTTTTCATATGTTGAAAACGATCAATAATCGCATCATTGCTTACAGTTGTAAATATCTTACGCTCTACATAGCAAACTAAACAACCATTTAAAAATTCATCACCAATGCTGTTACGAAGCTCATTTTTTATGTAGTTCATGGATAAGAAAGATCGTTCCACAGAAGCAGTAGCAACAGGAAGAACGAGAGTCAATTTGATAAGCAAATAAACAAGTGGCCAAGTTTCATGCAAATCTGACTTAACCAACACTTTAGCAAGGTCACTAATTTCCTTCATGTTGAAGAACCTCTTGTCAGATCCACGAATATAAACTATAAAACTATCAAGCTGGCAACTAAGATCCCGAAGCTTGCTGCTATCAAACTCCTTTGGATAATGTTCAGCCAACCTCATTATCCTGTTTTTATCAAAATTACCAAATGAATTAGTTGGATTTAAACAAGCCATCCCGAGATGTAAGTCATTACTCACAGTATCAAAACGGCTGTTAAGCTCTTGAAGATGCAAATCAATGACAGTATAAAATATGTCAACACGCAAATGATAAGAGTATGTAACATCAAGAGCTCTACGCTTTGACTTTCCGGGAAAGTAGCGAGCGTCCATCTTCGGGATTATTATTTCATGTTTATCACAGAAGGAAGAGACATTATCCATTAATGATTCAAATTCACTATCCCTCATCTCTTGCAATCTTTTCTTTGTAAGAGTGAGGAGTCCCATAGCATTGAAAATATCTTGATCCATTCTTTGTAATGAAGAGTTCAATTCATTTGACATCGTTAGAACTTTCAACATCAAGTGTAACATAAAAGCAAAATCAAACTCCTTAATCTTACTCACAAGACTTTCAGCAACAATTCTATCGGCATAATTTGGATACTCGCGTGCAGTAAATTCAAGCACATGAATAATGGAAGGAAATATGACAACAAGGTTATCCAATGTTCTATAATGTGAACCCCAACGAGTATCACCTGGTCGTTGAAGTCCACGCTCTTGATTTAATCCTCGCCCAGTACGTATTTCACCCGATATAAGCAATTCCTCTAAATTTTCAGTTTGATGTTGTCGAAGCAAATCCCTGCGCTTAAAAGATGCTCCAACAATATTTAACACATTAATAACTATACAGAAAAAGTCATCTATATCTGAATGCTTCTTTGCAAGAGCCACAAGTGTTAACTGCAATTGATGTGCAAAGCAGTGAATGCAATGTGCTGATGGAGTCTCATTCAAAATTAAAGTCTTAAGACCCTTTAGCTCTCCTTTCATGTTACTAGCTCCATCGTAGCCTTGCCCACGTATTTGTGATGTACTTAATGAGTGACCCATAAGAAAAGAATCGGTTTCCTTCTTCAATGATTGAGCAGATGTATCATTAACGTGAACGATACCCACAAAGATTGATGAAAAAATCCTACAAAATAAGAATTACTCCTAATCAATTTTACCAAAAATTTAATTCACACAATCCAATTAATTCCTATTGTGAAACCCATGTCTCTCTATAAACAACACAAACAACAAGACAATAACAACATATCTAAGTCCATTCTTCTTTCCACTGAAAAATTAATCACACCTTTCAAACTAAATACAACATAAAATTTTAATTTTTAAAAAGCTAAAATAATAAGCGAATGAGCACCAATTCATTGATTGCATAACCCATTGTTGCTAATAGAATCTACATTTATCCCAAAATTTTAGTTTGGGTGTCCAGTAAATCAATAATATAGATAATTCTTTTTTGTTGTTTCACTTTATGATAAGTACCAAAAATAATTTTTTTATCACAAAATATTGTAGTCATTGAATACAAAGTAACACAAAAGATTATTGAATATATTTTAATTTTTACAAAGCATAAGCAATAATCATGAGAAAACCCTAAGTTTCCTCTAGCTTGAATTAAAAATTTAAAATACCAAACCTTATTACCTTTTCCTTTATATTCTGGTTTTGAAATTACTAGGGAGTGGGGAGAACAGATCCACCACTGATTTTCTCTCCAAGGAGAAAGCGAGAAGAAGGGTTTGTGTCTTTTTAAGAAAAGAGATAAAAGAAGTAGGAGAGCAGCCAACGTTTTTGAGAAGAAGGGTTCTTGGATTTGTTTAACTCTTTTAGTTTTACTAGGAATAAGAAAAGGAAAAAGATAAAATAAAGAAAAGGCCCTCAAAAAGTCAACAAGGAAAAGAATAAAAAGGGAAAGAGAAATAGTTGGCACTTGCGCTAGCAGCCAACGTTTTTTAGAAGGGTTCTTGGATTTATTTAACTCTTTTAGTTTTACTAGGAATAAGAAAAGGGGAAAGATAAAATAAAGGAAAGGCCCTCAAAAAGTCAACAACGAAAAGAATAAAAAGGGAAAGAGAAATAGTTGGTACTTGGCGAGTGGCAGCCAAAATATTTTTTTTTAATTATTTCTGGCCATATAAAAAAAATTGGTTCATGCAAGAATCGATCCCTAACCACTTCATATTTGTGCACTCTATTCTCACCTCTTAACCAAAGCACCCATAAGACTTTTTGTTTAATAGGTGCTTGCTAGTTCTTTATATCAATATTCCCTGTATTTTCTATATAATTATACAGAGTTTGCGTCGGGGTTAATGGGTGCTTCAGCACCCGCTACATAGAACGTGGATCCGCCACTAATGAAAATTCCCCATGGAGTTGGGAATTTAATTACTTGGTATAAGCTGAAGGGACGGCTTTCATGGGATGTTTCCATGGTCATCCCACTATGGCATTATACGCGGTGGCCTGGTTCATGATGTGGAATGTTGTCTCCAAAATTACGCTGCGGGCCAGAACGGGGAGTGTAATTTCCCCGGATGTCTATTCAATTAAATTATTAAAACTAGTTAGCGTGATGCAGCATGATACTATCTTATCTTCAAGTCTTATTTGGGCAAGCACTCGCGGATGGATAATGCACACGCCGCTCCCACCATCTATCATAATGCGTTTAACATCGGTATCTAAAATATGTAAAGTACTAACAAGGGCGTCATTATGAGGAAAGGTCAAATCGTCGGCATCCGACTTGTCCAAGATGATACTCTCTTCGAGTTCGTCGTACCGCTCGCGGGTTGTGGGTAATCGCGAACTTCACGCTTTTGATATAGGCTTCATCGCTACCGCGGATGATCATGTTGATGGTACGAGCTGGTGGAGGTGGTTTTGGCAATCCTTGGTGTTCGCGTCCTCTGGTGAAGTTGGTTCTTCCCCTATCGCTTGGTAACTCTTTGAGGTGCCCTTATCGCAACATGTTTATGACTTCTTGCCTCAGGGCGATGCAATCTTCAGTTTTGTATCCTCGTTCCTGGTTGAACTTACAGAGGGCGGTCGGGTTTTTTGGTGTTCAGGTCCAATCTCATCTTCGACGGCCACTTCACTTTGGGTCTGAGTTTCACCAGAGCAAAGACTATCTTTGTAGCTGACACAAAAAAATTAAAAGCAGATAATAGGGAAGGCATACCTCGGTCTTTCCGATGAGTTCCTGTCCTTGGTCTGGACTGACCTTCTTCGTGGCGGGGGGAGAGCGCAACGGCCACCCTGATATATGGTTGATGTCATTCCCTATTAGGTCGTAGAATTGGATGATATCTTCTGGCGTTGTCTATGATCTTTTCTTGGTTCTGCTTGTACTGAGGTTAGTCGCTGAGTTGGTCTGTTGAGGTTGTCCTCATCTGCATGGACCTCTACATAGTAAGCATTGTAGATTTGTCCCAAGTGGTTGGGGGATACTTTATCAACCGACTCCACTTTTCCAGTTAATCTTGAACCATCTCTACTCAGCCCGTTCTGAAAGGCAGCCACTGCCATCCCTTCAGATACGTTTGGCAAAGTCATCCTCACTCGGTTGAATTGGGTGAGGAAGTCCCTTAGTCCCTCTCTCAGGGACTTCTTAATTGCAAATATGTCATTCACTCTTGCTTCAGCCTTCTTGGCACCGGCATGGGCCATTACAAACTTGTCGGCCATTTCCTCGAAAGTCTTTATGGAGCGCGCTGGAGCTGTGAATACCATGTTAACGCCCCTCATGTAAGGGTTTCGCCAAACTTCTTCAGCAAAATGGAAGATACTTGTTCTTTAGCGAGATCATTGCCTTTTACGACGGTGACGTAATGAGTTACGTGATCTTCAGGGTCACTTGTGTTGTCATATATCCTAAGGTAGGACGGCATTCTGAAGGTCTTTGGTATGGCATGTGGGGCTGTATCATCACTGTACGGTTGTTCGACGAATCGGCCAGCATCCCTCTTCGACAACAGCTTAGGAGCGCTCGGTATTTTATCGACTCTTTCTTGATGTTCTTTCATCTGATCTCGGAGCGCCTTGTTTTCATTCACCATTTCTTCCATTCTTTTTAGAATAGTTGTGAGGGCATTGTCACCTGCACTATCAATGACATTATGAGTAATACCTGTTGTTGGAGGAAAGAGTTGGTTGCATTTCTCGTCTGTTTGTTATATCGCGCAAGTCCTTGCGTTTTCTATAGTTGTGCCCTGAGCGGGCTTGTTGAGGACACTTGTTAGCGTGTCAGTTAGCCACGCTTCGAGGAGTTTTTTCATAGATGGGGGCGTCTCTTCTTCCACATACGTGGAGGCTCCTTTACCATAGGATTTTGTTATGATGCAGTGAGGAGGCGGTGACCCATCTCGTCTAAGGGGAAGCACTGGGCGTCGCGCCCTCGTCTGCTGCTTCATAGCTTTCGTTAATGACGTTCATGAGGTTGGTTGGGAGGTTACTTGTTATTCTTGTCCTTTCTTCTCTGTTACTTGCCATGTTGGAATTTATTTACACAAAGAATGGAGATCTTTTTTTTTATGTTAGTGACTCGTGCTAGTTGTAGATCCAGAAGAAACTAAAAGTTTAACTAAGAATTCCCACAGACGGCGCCAAATTACTTCACCAAAAAATATGGATCTTGGTTTAAATAATTAAATTTATGTAATTAGGGGCTAATCTTAGCTAGTAATAATATCCATAGATGAAGCTTTCAAAGATGCAATAAATATTAGATGTGTTCGGTCAGTCAACGATAACAACATGCAATAACTGTTCTAGAAATCATGAGCAATAATGTAGCATTCAATAATAACGAATAGCAATAAATGACATATAAGTAAATAGGAGGAACGATTCACGCAATAAAGGATGAGATAGGTAGATGTTCTTCCTGACAATGATGAATGACAGACAAATTCTTGAATATTCGAATTATTCTAGGATCTAATCGAAAAGCATGGACAAGAATCTTAGTTAAAAGGTGGTGTTTGTATCTTGGCAAGAGAGAGAGAGAACCGAATCTTTAAGTCAGAGTGTTTTTTTACAAATGAATATCAGATGCCCTTATCAATGTCTCAATTTTTATATAGGACATGTTCCTAAGAAACCCTAATAGTATAAGTGCAGGGAATATCCAATAGAATATTCTCTTTCAACATCCTATATTAAAAGCTAGTCGTTACAGCTCTGTCAACGGTGCTCGACCTCGACCTTTGTTGACATCTCAACCACGGCTCTCGTCGACTCTTCGACTATGGACTTTGCTACTTCTTGGGCCATTTCAACTGACGACGACTCAAGAATTCTTCCCTTAGTATTATCTTGTCTTAAATATTCTAAGGGGAGATTTTGACCCATACATGCAACTGGAGTGAAAGGTTATAGGTTGTAGCGCACAGATCAAAAGACTCCAAGGCTAATTATCAGTAAAGATGTAATATTCAATGAATTTGCCTCACAGGACAGTCAGAGGGAGAAGGCAATAGAAGAAACAAATCGCGGTATCAGTGACCGCATAAAGTTAGAAATTGAATCTCCACTAGCTCAGCCCAGTAGTTCTAAAGTAGAGGAAGTGGTGGAGGTGCAAAATATTGATCAAGATACTAATGTTGATGCACCTGCGCAACAACAACCATATAGCATTGCAACAGGTAGAGAGAAGAGAGTGATCAACCGACCGCAAAGGTTTGCAAACATAGTTGATGGAAACCTTCTTGGATATAGGAATCTTGTGGGATTTGCTTTGGTAATTGCAAAGAGCGTTGATGTGTTTGAATGTTATAGCTATCCAGAAGTTATTCTGAGTACAGAACCAAATCGACGAATTAGTGCCATGGCTAAATTGATTGAGTCTCTTAACAAGTTTAGGCGTTGCCTAGACTTGGTTGATGTGTGCGGCAATGGGTAGAGCCCTCGGCGAGGGCTGAGGGTAAGGTAGAGAGACGTTGTTCTTGTTGATGAAGAGAATTCAAGCCAAGGGGAAGATTTGTTATTTTGTGGCTTGATATTTTCTGGTATTTTTAGGAAACCCATAACCCATAACCCATATAGGTTTGGAAAAATCCATTGTCCTAATAGATTTGGTAAAGAAAAAGCTATTGTCCTTGTCAAATTGAAAAACCGTTCTCTTATAGGTTTGGGACTATTTGGGATCTATATATAGGGGTTGTAGTTGGAGAATCTATAGATTGTATTGTGTTTTTCTTCTCATTCATAGAGGAAAACTCTCGCTGCTTCTGTCCCGAGGATTAGGCTTAGCGAACCTCGTTAAATCCTTATGTTGATTTTTCTTCTCTATTTGCTTTGTATGTAATTGTGTGTTAATTAACCCGCGATCTTTCGCAATAGTTAGCTTAGGTTCATGTGAAAAAGACTATGTATAGGACTATAGGAGTAATTCCTCTACGAACTTGCTCGCAATATTGCCTGTTCCAAGCCTCGTAAAGAAGGAGAATTGGGATATGCTCCCGAACGGTGATAAATTCTCGCACAATAGAGGTTTCATTGGTATCTGCTCAGCCTTGTAGTAGTTGTTTTAAACAAACAGGTGTAGAACCACCCCTCCCCCCCCAAAAAAATCGTGGTTCCCTTTTGATTGCTTAAAGAAAGGAATTAAACTGAGGAGATTAGAGGAGCAGGATAACAATATCCATCTTTTCAAGGCTGAAGGATCTCAAACAGTTAATACAGCATGAGGATATCAAACAATTAAGGCAGCAGTAAATTTTCAAATCTTGGAATCAGTACAGACTTAACTAAGAACTTAGCAGAAGAGAAAAACTATGTAACTGATACCTATTAGTTTGGAATAAATTTTATTTAATTTTATTAATGATAATGAATGAATTGAGCTTAAAGATAAGTGAGGATTCATTATATATCGTCGACTAATTTGTTTGGGATTGAGACATAATTATTGAAGTTGTTATATGAGTAAATGTTCAAATATGATATATTCGCCTTCATTTTCAGTTTTTACTATTTCCGCAAAGGCAAAGAACCCAAACATTTGCTTAATCTAATAGGAATAATCTTTTAATGAGATCAATATTACTACGTATTATTTTTAGCTCCCTAACAAGCATGTTGTTTCTTCGGAGGACAAATTACACATGGAAATGTGTTAGGCTTCAAAGTATTGTTGAGCTGATTAGTTATTTGACCATTATTAGGCAAGCAAACATGTCCTAGGTAGTTGAAGAAAATCGCAAGGATCAATTGTCAATAAACTGTACTATAGGAGAAACTATAGGAAAATGAGAAACAGTAAACCAGTTAATTAACATTTCATTCTGCTGTCTTTCTTTCTTTCTTTTTTTTAATTATTTCGTGGTTTTGTTAGTCATGCTACTCAAGAGGAAAAAATATGAATTCCTTAAAATGTTCTATGTGTATGAACGCAGTTGCAAGATTACCATCCTATCAATGGTGCCAACCAATAGAGCATAAAAAGACAGCCCGATCCACTAAGTTTCCGTTACGCGCGGGGTCCGGGGAAAGGCTGGATCACAAGGTATCGTTGTACGCAATCTTACTCTATATTTCTACAAGAGACTATTCTCGCAGCTCGAACCCGTGTGACCAATACCAATTACGCTAAGAGTCCTTTCCCGACCAAGAATATTAGTTTAAAACTATAGAAAAGATTTTACCAACTAGTGTTGTATCAAATGTCCACCAAATATCGTTGATCTAAATTTCATCTACGCATAACTACTTTCAGAAAACTTCTTGACTTAGAAGTAGTACAACATCTCACCAAATCGTCATAGTCCCCCAATAACTTCCCCTACATATACCCTTTAGTACTACTGATCAAACTCAAATCAACTCAAAACACAATTTAACTTCCTTGGAAAACAAAGCATCAATCTTGAGCAAAATTAAGAATGGCTGCTTCCGGTTGCAACTGCTCAATCCTTTTCTTGATCATAGCATTGTTGTCCATATCAAGCATCACTATAACACATGCTGCTCGCGGCCTACTGCAACTTCCAAACTTGCCAACAATCCCATCATTGCCTCAGCCAACAATGCCAAAATTGCCCACTATTCCCAACTTTCCAACAGCAGCCACATTGCCTGATAAGTTCCATCTCATTCAAAAGCCAAAGTAATTGGCATGTGCTTTGTTGAATTTCTTTGGTTGGTAGCCTACTTTGTTGAATTTCTTTGATTGGTAGCCAACCTTGTTGAATGTCTTTGGTTGGTAGCCTACTTTGTTGAATGTCTTTGGTTGGTAGCCAACTTTGTTGACATTGAAGAAAAAGAAGGAAAAGTGTGTACAAATTGTCAAATATAGTAGGCTTTGGAGAGTGAGGCTTTGGCTATAAAAGGATAGCTTCAACTCTCATTTCTACACACCAACAAAGAGAGAAAGAAAGAGTGAGGTTTCAAGACAAGTCTGTGAGGAAAAATAGAGAGTGAGCGATATTATAGTGAGGTGAGAATATCAAAAGAGGGTTGTTTCTTTTGAGCGTTGTTGTGGTCTTTGGAGTATTTTACTCGGATCTACAAAGTGTAAAATTCCTTACTATAGTGATATCAGTTGCTCGTCTCGGGCCGTGGTTTTTTCCCTTATTCAGAAGGGTTTTCCACGTAAAAATCTTGGTGTCGTTGTCACTCTTTTATTCTTGTTAATTACCGTATCTCGGTGCTACGTTATTATTCCGCTTTTATTACTGTGAATATTATTTCTGTAGGGGGTTTATTCCCAACAACTGGTATCAGAGCACAGGTTCTGCTCGTTCACAGAAATACTATTCACTAT